>CAWUFW010029143.1:0-19704 GCA_963921515.1 Calotriton arnoldi | reverse complement strand
ATGCTTCGTTCAGTTACACGTAGTGTTTTAGGGTTTAGAGAAGTGCAGTAGTGTTTTTGTAGTGTAGGGGTCATGTTTTAAGATGCAACGCTCCAATACCTGACCAGTCTGCACTACATAAAACTACAAAAAAACTAAAAATAAAAAGTGTTTTGCACACTTTTGTCATTGGGTTATATGTGGGCTACATCTGGGTAATATTTGTGCTACATTTGGGCTCTTTTTTCTCTGGTGGCCATCTTGGAAGACTTCTTTGTTATGAAGTTTCCTAATTTCCTCATTTACTGCAGTCTCCTCAGTAGGAAATGCTTTCAGTTTTTTACTTTGATTCCATCAAGAAGGCATTCAGATGTGTCTCACATTTGCCATAAATTCAGAATGTTAGCACTCTAGTTGCTCATTAGATCACTGTACTAAAGCTACTGCTCACCAGGAGTTAACTGGAAGTCTGCTGCTGGTATTGAAAGTGATTGTTTCAGTCTGCATGTCAGAATTTTCTAATGAAATAGAAGAGGATTTGAGATCTCACTTAAAACATGCCCTCATTTTTCTTTCTGCAGCACTAACCATAATTTCTATTTAAAAAAGAACCCCTCATTTTGTTCCTTTTTAAATTAAATGTTTTAAGTATTAATGGTTTATTCCAATCAAGATGGCTTCTGGTGTGCCATACTTTTGTCATAAGTAAGGCTGTTAGCGCTCTAGTTGTTCTTTAGAACACTCTGGGAAGCTGCAGTAGAACACAAAGGCATCAACTGGCAGGCTGCTCCTGTTGAAATATAACAGGAAGATATTTGAGATCACATTTGAAACATGTCCTAATTTTTCTTTCTACAGCACTACCCATAATTTTTATGACAAAATTAACCCCATCATTTTGTTCCTTTTTAAATTAAATGTTTTAAGTGTTACCAGTTTATTCCAATCAAGATGGCTTCAGGTGTGCCATACTTTTGTCATAAGTAAGGGTGTTAGCACTCTAGTTGTTCTTTAGAACACTCTGGGAAGCTGCAGTAGAACACAAAGGCATCAACTGACAGGCTGCTCCTGTTGAAATATAACAGGAAGATATTTGAGATCTCACTTGAAACATGTCCTAATTTTTCTTTCTATAGCACTAACCATAATTTCTATGACAAAATGAACCCCATCATTTTGTTCCTTTTTAAATTAAATGTTTTAAGTGTTACCAGTTTATTCCAATAAAGATGGCTTCAGGTGTGCCATACTTTTGTCATAAGTAAGGCTGTTAGCACTCTAGTTGTTCTTTAGAACACTCTGGGAAGCTGCAGTAGAACACAAAGGAATCAACTGACAGTCTCTGCCCTTGTTGGATGTACATGTTTTACTGAGAATGTCAGACTTCATTCTCACATGACTGAGAAAGATAATGTGAATTTACAGAAAATATGCTCTCATTTTAGCTTCTGGAGCACCTTCCAAAACTCTATGGGACAAGTATGTGAAAATAGTTTTCTCTCAAACATGATTCATGATATCCCAGCAGAAGGTTTTTCACAGGGTAAAATCACCTTAGAACACACCACAATTCCTGAAATTAGTATGGTACCATCAACAAATGAATTCTAATGTAACTAAAGTCTGTTATCACCCTTAATAGTTCTCCTTTTGGTAACCCTCAAAATCTTTGATTCACTACAAGGCATTTCAATGGGGTACTATCATGTATATTGGTCTCAAGATGGCTGCCAGCAATTCCAGGATGAAGTGCTGACAGCCAATCAGATCTCACGATGACATGTGTGGTTAGGCTCCGCCCAGATATATATGTGTTTTTACTTTTGATTTTCTCAGCAACTACTGAACGGATTTACACCATTTAACATAAAGGGTTCTTTCTGAACCAAGAACTACCTCTTTGCCAAATTTGGTGTAATTCCGTTCAGCAGTTCGGGCTGTAGCCTTGCATAAAGTTTCCTATGGGAAATTGATTTTTTGACTCTTATTTTTTTAATTTCTCCGCAACTACTGAACGGATTTACACCATTTAACAAAAAGGGTTCTTTCTGAACCAAGAACTACCTCTTTGCCAAATTTGGTGTAATTCCGTTCAGCAGTTCGGGCTGTAGCCGTGTCTAAAGTTTCCTATGGGAAAATGAATGGGGAAAACACGTTTTGGGACCCCCCTTTTTTCTCGGCCCCCGCTTGATGAATCACCCTGAGACTTTCAGGGTAGGAGCGGACCGGAGCGGGCCATAAAGTTTGACACTTACACACCCACTCATTCTTCAATACGTCTTTTCCTATATATATTAAAAATATTTAAACTTTAGAGAAACACACAGTCACTGGATGATGTCATCAGTGATGTCATTTGAGATGTCATCAGTGTTGTCATCAGTGATGTCACTGACCATGTCATGAGTGATGTAATATGTGACGTCATCAGCAGTGCATTGCGGGGGCGCGAGTTATAGTTAGCTGAACTAACTATAACGGGGGAATTTCACGGGTTTTGTACGAGTGCAATGTCCAAGTAACTATAACTGTCCCTAAAACCTATGGTTTTTTCAGTGAATTTCAAAGGTTTTTTAAATGCTAATTTGTAACTATAACGTGTCTGAAACCTATGGTTTTTTCAGTGAATTTCAAAGGTTTTTTAAATGCTAATTTGTAACTATAACGTGTCTGAAACCTATGGTTTTTTCAGTGAATTTCAAAGGTTTTTTAAATGCTAATTTCTAACTATAACGTGCCTGAAACCTACGTTTTTTTTTGTGAATTTCAAAGGTTTTGTAAATGACAATTTTTAAATGTATTAATTGTTATATTAATTTTTTTCATACTGATTTACTACATTTTTAGAAACAATTTTTTTTTACATATTTTATTTTTTAAATTACATTGTAATTACATTATACATTACATTACAAAAAATACTTTCTCTTAATGAATTACTTTAGTTTAAATACTTTGCAGATAGGCAATACACTTTTAAGTACAGTAGTTACAGTTGTTGCAATGGGCAACACATTTTCAAACACAATGCAACATTCAGCTCAATGTGAATTTCTAGTTAAATGCAATTAGTTACTTTATGGATTACTTTTCTAACCACAGGACTGGATCCTAGATTCAGTCCTGGTACATCTCCTGTAAACAGTTGAGTAAAAGCGTTTTGGTTACAGTCGTGATTTTTAAGGAATATTATTGTATTTTAAAAGTTGACACTTAGAAACTTTTTCTCATAGAATCACCAATGTTATCCTATGGAAGGAAATTCACTTAGCAGGTAAAAACTGTTATCGTTACTTTTTCTTACTCAGTGTTGGATCCTGGATCCAGCACTGGTGCATCTCCTGTAAACAGTTGAAAGAATGCGTTTAAGTCATACAGGCGATTTTTAAGGAATATTTGTAGTTTGTGAAAATCAACACTTTGAAACTTTTTGCTGAAAACCAGTCAATGTTAGCCTATGAAGGAAATTCAAGTTACCGGTAAGTACGGTTAAAATTACTTTTGAGGATCAGTACTGGGCTGAAACATGCAGCACTGAGGTCTCTCCTGATAACAGGTGAGTAAATCGGAATTCGCATTTCGGCTGATTTTAGAGGAATATTTTAAAGTTCCAAAACTCCACACTTAGAAGAATTTCCAAGTGAAACCCGTCAATGTTAGCCTATGGAAGGAAATTCAAGTTACTGGTAAGTACGGTTAAAATTACTTTTCAGGACCAGTACTGGGCTGAAAGATGCAGCACTGAGGTCTCTCCTGATAACAGGTGAGTAAATCAGAATTCGGATTTCGGCTGATTTTAGAGGAATATTTGTATGTTTCAAAAATCAACACTTAGAAGAATTTCCAAGTGAAACCAGTCAATGTTAGCCTATGAAGGAAATTCAAGTTACCGGTAAGTACGGTTAAAATTACTTTTCAGGACCAGTACTGGGCTGAAAGATGCAGCACTGAGGTCTCTCCTGATAACAGGTGAGTAAATCGGAATTCGTATTTCGGCTGATTTTAGAGGAATATTTTAAAGTTCCAAAACTCCACACTTAGAAGAATTTCCAAGTGAAACCAGTCAA
The DNA here is from genome assembly GCA_963921515.1 of Calotriton arnoldi. NCBI lineage: Eukaryota > Metazoa > Chordata > Amphibia > Caudata > Salamandridae > Calotriton > Calotriton arnoldi. The sequence goes on along the minus strand of CAWUFW010029143.1, from coordinate 15,658 downwards.
TGTTAGCCTATGGAAGGAAATTCAAGTTACTGGTAAGTACGGTTAAAATTACTTTTCAGGACCAGTACTGGGCTGAAAGATACAGCACTGAGGTCTCTCCTTATAACAGGTGAGTAAATCGGAATTCCTATTTCGGCTGATTTTAGAGGAATATTTGCACAATGGTGAAGGGAGGGGCGGGGCCTGAGGTGACATCTTTGCAAACGCGCCCCGTGGCGCGTTTTAAGTTGGGGATTAAGTCCCCTTGAATCCTGAGGGTCCCTAGGGGCCAACTAGACCACCAGGAACCTCCAATATGCGCCAGAGGCTGCGTTGCAGAGACGTGTAGAGAGGCCACACCCCTTTTACACCTCTCTGCAACGCAGCTCTGTGGCGCATTCTGGATGTACCTGTTGGGCTAGTTTGCCCCCAGGGACCCTCAGGATTGAAGGGGATTTAATTCCCCATCTTAAAACGCGCCACGGGGCCTGTTTGCACACATGTCACCTGAAGCCCCGCCCTCCCTTCACCACTGTGCAAACGCGCCCCGTGGCGCGTTTTAAGTTGGGGGATTAAGTCCCCTTGAATCCTGAGGGTCCCCGGAGTCCAACTAGCCCACCATATACCTCCAAAAGCGCCACAGAGCTGCGTTGCAGAGAGGTGTAAAAAGGGGTGTGGCTTCTCTACACGTCTCTGCAAGGCAGCCCCCTGGCGCATACTGGAGGTTCCTGGTGGGCTAGTTGGCCCCCAGGGACCCCCAGTATTCAAGGTGAATTTGTTCCCCCTCTGCAAACGCGCCAGGGGCGCGTTTGCAGAGTGGTAGTAAGTAAGGGCGGGGCCTGCGGGCCCGATCGTTTTTTTTTTTTTGTCCCCTGAAGGGGGCTGTGTAGCCCCCTTCCTTTTTCCTTTTTCTCTTTTTGGGCCCTGGGGACCCCATCCCCCAGGGCCTTACCCCTTTTCTAAATTACCCCAAAAAAAAAAAAAAACGGGAAGGGGGCCGCGTGGCCCCCCTTTCCTGGGCCTGTATTTGCCCGGGGACCCCATCCCCCGGGGCATGGCCTCTATATTTATTTTTGAGGGGGCAGCGTGGCCCCCCTCCTCTGGCCATTTTAAGGCCCCAGGGACCCCATCTCCCGGGGCCGGCCTTTCCATTTAAAAAAAAAAACCGGGGCTGGCCCTCTCCGTTGGGGACTGTGGGGGTCCCCAATCCCCCACAGTCCCGCCGGCTCCCACGTCCCTTGGGAGCCGGCATTGCTGTTCCACATGGGGAGCAGCTGACATGCTGCTCCCCATGTGGAAAAGCAATCGCTTTGGATATTGGAAGAGAGAGCAGGTTTCCCTGCTCTCTCTTCCAATATCCAAAGCAGTTTGCTATGGCAGGACGGGAGCCGCGAGGCTCCCGTCCTGCCATAGCAAACTACAGTGTCCCGGGGGTAGGCACCCGGGACACTGCAGGAGCCGGCCCTGGGGGGTGGTGGCCCCAGGGCCATCAAGGGCTCCAGGAGGGGGGCCGCGCGGCCCCCCTCCCATTCAGTACACAGCCCCGGGGAGGTGGTGGTCCCCGGGGCTCTGGGGGTCCGTAACGGACCCCCATATTAAAATGTTTAGTGCCCCGGGGAGGTGGCGGTCCCCGGGGCGTGTGGGGGGGCTGGAGCCCCCCCACACAGGTTTTATAATGTATTAAAAAAAAGCCCCGGGGAGGTGGTGGTCCCCGGGGCTGCGGGAGGGCTCAGAGCCCTCCCGCACCATTTCTAAAAAAGCCCCGGGGGTGGCGGTCCCCGGGGCTTGGGGGACCCTTTGAGGCCCCCACACGATAAATTATCCCCCCCACCATGCCCCCGGGACTTGGGCCACCCGGAGGCCAGTAGCTATCGAAGCGCGGGAGACCGCGCTTCGGTTTCTCCGGCAGGATTCGCGCACCCTGAGCGCATCCTGCCGATTTTTAAAAAAATTATTATTTTTTTTGCCCAGGGGTCCTTGTGGGACCCCCTGAGCAAACCTAGGGGTCAGGGTGTTTCTACCCTGCCCCCTTTGTGCGCTTTGCGCACTTGTTTCTGTCCCTCGGTTCTACCGAGGGACAAAATAGCTGCCAACATTTCCTGAATCGGAATGTTGACAGCCAGCTGACAACCAATTAACATGCAGCTCGTGATCGGGACGGTGCGCGCAGGGTGCGCTGAGGGTACGCGGACCCTACTCGGCCATAGATATCACTAACTTTTTACTTTTCATTTTCTCAGCAACTACTGAACGGATTTACACCATTTAACAAAAGGGTTCTTTCTGAACCAAGAACTACCTCTTTGCCAAATTTGGTGTAATTCCGTTCAGCAGTTCGAGCTGTAGCCGTGTCTAAAGTTTCCTATGGAAAAGTGCATGGGGAAAACGCGTTTTGGGACCCCCTTTTTCTCGGCCCCCGCTTGACGAATCCCCCGAGACTTTCAGGGTAGGAGCGGACCGGAGCGGGCCACAAAGTTTGAAAATTTCGCAAAGATACGTCAACCGGCAAGAGAGTTATTTCAAATAGAATGTCGCGGATTTCCTATGGATAATAGGTTGTAACTATAACTATCTACTGGCAACCGCCAGTAGATAATATATATATATCTGTATATATATATATATATATATATAATAATTATTATTATTATTATTATTAAATTTTTAAGGCGCACAGCTACCCGGAGGTTTGCCGGCGCTATCGGACCCACGCAAGAAGAGGGAGCTAACCTATTGATTAAATAACCACGTTTTAGGTCTCTGCGGAATTTATAATAAATAGTTTCATGCCGGAGTTGTAAGGGGAGTGAATTCCTTAGAGAAGGAGCTAAACAAGCAAAAGATCGACCACCCATGCGTACTTGTTTGATCCTGGGGACTTGAAACTTAGCCTGAGTAGAGGATCGAAGGAGACGCGTGGGTAGGTAAGGGTGTACCAAGGCACTGAGATACTGTGGCGCTGTACCCGATTTAATCTTATGCATATAGCATAGGGCTTTAAATTTAGTGCGATTCTCCATCCTAAGCCAATGAAGGTCACAGAGAGGTCCTGAGATGGAAGCCTTTCGAGGTAACTGACACAGTAGTCTAGCCGCAGAGTTCTGGAGTACTTGCAGCTTATGGACCACCTCCTTGTTGGCTCCTAAATACAGGATGTTGCCATAATCCAGTCTGGACACAATCAAAGCTTGGATCACTGTTCTTTGCGTAGAATCTGGCAACATCCAGAGTATTTTTTTGAGCCATCTTAGGATGGTGAAGCAGGTTGAGGCGACCTTAACCGCTTGTTGCTTCATAGATAGTTGGTCATCTATTATTATGCCCAAATTACGGACTGATTGTGATGGTAAGGGGAGATCACCCATTTGAGGCGGCCAGTGTTGAGGACCCCAGAGGTCTTTGTTTCTTCCAAGGATTAGAACTTTGGTTTTCCCACCGTTTAATTTCAGCCTGTTCGTATGCATCCAGCTAGCTATCTTTTGCAGCCCAACATGGAGAGAGGACACATTAGATGTCTCCTTGGTGGACAGGGAGAAGATTAGCTGGGTGTCATCTGCATATGAAAATATGGTTAGCCCAGCTTCTTCAGCTATTGTGGCCAGGGGGCTAACATAGATGTTAAAGAGTAGTGGGCTCAGGATAGATCCCTGAGGCACTCCATACGGGGAAGCATGGGCCTTAGAACTTGCGGACAAAGAGAAAACCTGAAAAGTCCTGCCAGCCAGAAAGCTCGACAACCATTTGAGCGCTGATCCGACAATGCCCCGAGAATGTAATACTTGTAGAAGGGCAGAGTGTGACACAGTGTCGAAAGCAGCACTCAAGTCATGCAATATGAGTGCCACCATTTCTCCCATGTCAAGACGTTTGCGAAGAGTTTCTGTGACACCCAGGAGCGTGGATTCTGTAGAGAATCTATATATATATCGCAATGCAATGAGAAACCAGAAGAAAAGTCTCCACGAGCCCACTGATCGGTTTTCAAAAGGTATTTAGTTCAGTGGCAGAGAAAGACGTGTTTCGAACATGTCCGCGGTCTTGGTCACATGACCTCTCCCCGGGTTAAACCTTACTTAAAGGTACACAGCATGTGCGTGAACATCACGTGTAAAGTAATAGACATAGAAAAAATGAGGAAAATTAAATATTCACAATATTACATGATCATTTACAGGATGCATTAGTCAAATTGCCACAGCAATTAACTTGTTTGAAACACATCGTATTTGTTCAAGTTTTGCCTATGTTGTGGTGAAAACTGTTTTCACATTGGTTCGTGAGGCATTATCCTAATTGTGATGTGAGGGTGTGAACTGGTGACCCCGTATCCAACCCAATTTCCCCAGATGGTGTGGAATCTTCAACCCATGGGTAGTGGGGGGTTTAAAATCTGGGGGTGGAGGGTATAGTACCCTTCTGGAGCTGCTTCGTGTTGGCTCACGCCGTAGCTGTGCCTACGGTTCCTCTTGTAGCCAGTGGCTGTACAGAACATACGAGGGAATAGCAGAGATTCTGGTATAGTACCCAAATAATGTATCGACTCAATAGGATGCAATTGCCCCGTGAGATACCTAACGTGTCCGCCCATCCTCATGCACAACATTCCATACTGTCAAATGGAGAGGTCTATAGTAGGCAGCATGGTGATAACTATGGTGACTAGGAGAAGTGAGGATTGTGAGGAACGTCCGTCCACTCCGGTGCACATAACTCTAATGGAGGTGAATCAATCCGTGTTGTGTCTCTGCCTTGTGTGCCTGTGAAAACAAATGGAACACAACAACTAAGAGCAGCAAGGTCCCCACTATCACAACAGATACCCATCACATCATGTACATTACTGCAGACATAATGTCTACAAGGCAAAATGAGTTTTTTTGGTACGCATCCTGTAATTATAATATATGAAGAAAAACAGGTTGCAGCATGCTGGCGTGCTACCTGATCACTGTGGGTGCTCGGGAAGCAGCGCCAGTGCTGAAAATATCAAAAAAGTTCTCCCAAATCTTAATTACAAGGAAGAGAGCCGGCACTCGAAGTTAGGGGCATGAATCTGTTTGAGTCAGGTCACCCAGGGTACAGGAACAACTGAGAGACGAGTTTCGGCAGTCACACTGCTTTTATCAATCTGAAGTGCGCCATATTGGTGCTCTATTTAAGCATTAACAGCTATAAACATAAACGATGCACTTCTCTCAGCAGTAAAATAATAACAAAATTGGGAAATGCATAGAACGAAGCATTAAATCATTATAATAGTTTCCCAATATCAATAACAACATTGAGTTTCCTTAAGAGACGCTTTCAGCCAATGCCTCTAAGCGCTTCTTGCTATAATTAAATGTTCATTCAGTTCCGCAGTCCCATCATGCATCCAATTGATACTTGAAAAAACCGGACTGGATAATATTGGAGTCCTCAGCTGCAATGAAGATTTTAAAAGGTTGTATAAAAAAAAAACAGCACACACCAAAACCATCCTTTAAAACAAAATTGTTCACAACAATGCTGCCTTTCAAATGTATATAGAGACTCAGCTCGATGGAGTACTTGGGACCCCCACAGCGGCTGGAGCCAGCATTGCTTTGACACAGAGGGAGCTACTAACATGCAGCTCCCTGTGTACCAAAGCAAATGTGTTCTGCTTTGAGCAAGCGAGAACAAAATGCTCTTGCTTGCTCAAAGTGGAGCACAGTTTGCTATGGTTTGAGGGAGTGGTGAAGCTCCTGCCAAGCATAGCCAAGAGCTTTCTCCCAGGGGTGGGCACCCTGGGACATAGCTGGAGCTGGCCCTGGAGGTGTCACGGTCCCCAGGGCCATGTATGTCTCCAGGTGGCCTCACTCCTTTATTTCATTTAGCCCCAGGGAGTTGGTGAACGCTGGGGCCGGGGGTCTGCAGTGGACCCCCTCCATTATATTATTTGAGCCCCAGCGAGGAGTCGGTCCCTGGGGCTGCGGGGGGCATGCAGGCCCCCCCCACATTTGTATTGTAATTGCCCAGAGCTGTGGGGGGCTGCGCAGGCCCCCAAATTTCATTGTTAAGTGCCCAGGGAGGTGGTGGTCCCTGGGGCTGCAGGGAAGCAATGTGGCCCCCTGCATTATTTAAATGTAAAGCCCCGGGGACGTGGTGGTCCCCGTGGCTTTGGGGGATCTGTGTGGCCCCCCACTTTCTCTATACATAAAACCACAGGGTGGTGGTGGTCCCCTGGGAGGCCATACCGGCCTCCCCCGAACAAATTTACTAAATAGCCCCGGGTAGGTGGTGGTCCCCAGGGCTGCGGGTGGGCCGTGTGGGCCCCCGCATGTTTCTTATTGTTTGCCAAGGAGAGGTGGCAGTCCTCGGGGTACTGGGGGCTGCCACATTGGCTGCCCCCGGTATTTGGCCCACCCGGGGGCTTCATCAAAGAGAGGCGTGTGTCTTTTTAAAACATTTTTGCAGCAGATCAACAGGTTCACCCACAAATTTGTTGCAAAATTCAATAAAAAATGCTTTTAACCCCACACAGGGTCCCTGTGGGACCCCCCCACCATGTCTGGGGGGTCAGGGTATTCCTACCTTGTCCTCTTTTCTTTTTTTTTTACAATATATGTGGGTCTCAGCTTTAAGCTGAGTCCCAAGATGGCTGCCAACACTTCCTGGTTGAAATGTTGGCAGCTAATCAAATTTCAGTACGATCTGCAAGTGCACTGCAAGGACTCGCGGATCCCCAGATATCTATATTTTTTAACTTAAATTTCTCAAAAACTACTGAATGTATTCACACCAAATCACAAAAAGCACGATTTCTGGACAAACATCTAGCTTTCTGACAAATTTGGTGTAATTCCGTTCAGCGGTTTGGGCTGCAGTCGTGTTCAAAAAATGAAAAATCACCATAGTCATAACAAGGGGAAAATGCGTTTTGGGACCTCACTTTTTTCTCAGCCCCCACTGAGAATATATATATATATATGATCAAGGTCCGGACGGGCTGCAACGCGTAATGGCAGACTGCAACAAATAAAATAATTTGACACCAATTTGGAGGTCCGTGCCATGTTTGTGTCCCGAATCTGGGGGAAGAAGCGAAGCAATCGGATATATATATATATATATATATATATATATATATATATATATATATATATATATATATATATAAATAAGTGGCGAAACTAACTCCCTTGTGTGGGCCCTCTCATTCCAGGCAACTTTGTGGTGGATATTGTGCGGCACAGCCTGAGCCGTGAGAGAAGCACCGCTGCACGTGTGCAGTCCTGCTGCAGCGCCAAACGACGAGGCAGCTGATGGACAGGGGTACCAATGGAGGAAGAAACGAATGTGTGTAAACAGCCGAGGGTATCTCGCAACCCACTTGGGACATATAATTGGTATTTACAGTGAGTGTGGCACGGCGACTCACAGGAGAAGATTGAAGGCACTACATTTACCAACAGGCCACGGGGTGGCCACGCCCACCAGGGCGGGGTTCTAAGATGTTTGAACAGGTGCTGGATAAAACTGCCGTAGCCTGCCCTCAGTAATCAAGCCCTGAGCCCATGAGGAAGTGCGCCAGGCACGAAACGCGTCGGGCTGGACTGTTGACTTTAGCGAAGCACTTTGCTGTTTTTGCCGCTGCATCCTCCATTAAATAAGTGGCGAAACTAACTCCCTTGTGTAGGCCCTCTCATTCCAGGCAACTTTGTGGTGGATATGTATATATATATATATATATATAAATATATATATATATATACACTGGAAAAACCATAGGTTTCAGGCACGTTATAGTTAGAAATTAGCATTTAAAAAACCATAGCAATTCACTGAAAAAACCATAGGTTTCAGGCACGTTATAGTTAGAAATTAGCATTTAAAAAACCATAGAAATTAACTGAAAAAACCATAGGTTTCAGGAACGTTATAGTTAGTTGGACATTTCACTCATACAAAACCATAGACATTCCGGCGTTATAGTTAGTTCAGCTAACTATAACTCACGCCCCCGCAATGCACTGCTGATGACGTCACATATTACATCATTCATGACATGGTCAGTGACATCACTGACGACATCACTGATAGGGGGTCGTGCTGGGGGCAGATTTAGGGTTTAGGGTAGTGCAGTGGTGTTTGGGTAGTGTAGGGGGTCGTGCTGGGGGTAGATTTAGGGTTTAGGGTAGTGCAGTGGTGTTTGGGTAGTGTAGGGAGTCGTGCTGGTGGGAGTGTTTTAGGATTCAGGGTAGTGCAGTGGTGTTTGGGTAGTGTAGGGGGTCGTGCTGGGGGTAGTGTTTTAAGGTTTAGGGTAGTGCAGTGGTGTTTGGGTAGTGTAGGGGGTCGTGCTGCGGGTAGATTAAGGGTTTAGGGTAGTGCAGTGGTGTTTTGGTAGTGTAGGGGGTCGTGCTGGGGGTAGATTTAGGGTTTAGGGTAGTGCAGTGGTGTTTGGGTAGTGTAGGGGTCGTGCTGGGGGTAGATTTAGGGTTTAGGGTAGTGCAGTGGTGTTTGGGTAGTGTAGGGAGTCGTGCTGGGGGGAGTGTTTTAGGGTTCAGGGTAGTGCAGTGGTGTTTGGGTAGTGTAGGGGGTCGTGCTGGGGGTAGTGTTTTAGGGTTTAGGGTAGTGCAGTGGTGTTTGGGTAGTGTAGGAGGTCGTGCTGGGGGTAGTGGTTTAGGGTTTAGGGTAGTGCAGTGGTGTTTGGGTAGTGTAGGGGGTACTGCTCGGGGTAGTGTTTTAGGGTTTAGGGTAGTGCAATGGTGTTTGGGTAGTGTAGGGGGTACTGCTGGGGGTAGTGTTTTAGGGTTTAGGGCAGTGCAGTGGTGTTTGGGTAGTGTAGGGGGTACTGCTGGGGTAGTGTTTTAGGGTTTAGGGTAGTGCAGTGGTGTTTGGGTAGTGTAGGGGGTCATGCTGAGGGTAGTGCAGTGGTGTTTGTGTAGTGTAGGGGGTAGTGTTTTAGGGTTTAGGGTAGTGCAGTGGTGTTTGAGTAGTGTAGGGGGTCGTGCTGGGGGTAGTGTTTTAGGGTTTAGGGTAGTGCAGCGGTGTTTGTGTAGTGTAGGGGGTCGTGTTTTAGGGTTTAGGGTAGTGCAGTGGTCTTTGGGTAGTGTAGGGGGTCGTGCGGGGGTCGTGTTTTAGGGTTTCGGGTAGTGCAGTGGTCTTTGGGTAGTGTAGGGGGTCGTGCTGGGGGTAGTGTTTTAGGATTTAGGGTAATGCAGTGGTCTTTGGGTAATGGTGGGGGTTCGTTCTGGGGGTAGTGTTTTAGGGTTTAGGGTAGTGCAGTGGACTTTGGGTAGTGTAGGGGGTCGTGCGGGGTAGTCTTTTAGGGTTTAGGGTAGTGCAGTGGTGTTTGGGTAGTGTAGGGGGTCATGCTGGGGGGAGTGTTTTAGGGTTTAGGGTAGTGCATTGGTGTTTGGGTAGTGTAGGGGGTCGTGCTGGGGGTAGTGTTTTAGGGTTTAGGGTAGTGCATTGGTGTTTGGGTAGTGTAGGGGGTCGTGCTGGGGGTAGTGTTTGGGTAGTGTAGGGGGTCATGCTGGGGGTGGTTTTTCAAGGTTTAGGGCAGTGCAGTGGTGTTCGGGCAGTGTAGGGGGTCATGCTGGGGGTGGTGTTTCAGGGTTTAGGGCAGTGCAGTGGTGTTCGGGCAGTGTAGGGGGTCGTGCTGGGGGTGGTGTTTCAGGGTTTAGGGCAGTGCAGTGGTGTTCGGGCAGTGTAGGAGGTCGTGCTGGGGGTAGTGTTTTAGGGTTTAGGGCAGTGCAGTGGTGTTTTGGCAGTGTAGGGGTTCGTGCTGGGGTAGTGTTTTAGGGTTTAGGGCAGTGCAGTGGTGTTCGTGCAGTGTAGGGGGTCGTGCTGGGGTAGTGTTTTAGGGTTTAGGGCAGTGCAGTGGTGTTCGTGTAGTTGGCAGCGCATGTGCTGCATCGCTAGTTGAGACCTAAAAAGCATTGCACCAAGATGGCTTCCAACACTTCCTGGATTGAAGTGTTGGCAGCCAATTAGAGCCAAGCTCGTGATTGTGTAGTTAGGTCCCGCCCAGATATATAAAGATTTTTTTCCTTTAATATCTCGAAAACTACTGAACGGATTTACACCATTTAAAAAAAGGGCGCTTTCTGAACCAAGCACTACCTTTTGCCAAATTTGGTGTAATACCGTTCAGCAGTTTTGGCTGTAACTGTGTCTAAAGTTTCCTATGGGAAATTGATTTTTTGACCTCTATTTTTTGAATTTCTCAGGAACTACTGAACGGATTTACACCATTTAAAAAAAAGGGTGCTTTCTGAACCAAGGGCTACCTTTTGCCAAATTGGGTGTAATTCCATTCAGCAGTTCGGGCTGTAGCCGTATCTAAAATTTCCTATGGGAAATAACAGGGGAAAACGCGTTTTGGGACCCCCCTTTTTTCTCGGCCCCCGCTTGATGAATCACCCCGAAACTTTCAGGATAGGAGCTGACCGGAGCGCCCCACTAGTTTTGAAAATTTCGCAAAGATTCGTCATCCGGCGCCAAAGTTATTGGGAAAAGAAAAAACGCTTTTCCTATGGAAACTAGGTCCTAACTATAACTATCTACTGGCAACCGCCAGTAGATAATATATATATATATATATATTCACTGAAAAAACCATAGGTTTTAGGGACAGTTATAGTTAGTTGGACATTGCACTCGTAAAAAACCCGTGAAATTCCCCCGTTATAGTTAGTTCAGCTAACTATAACTCGCGCCCCCTCAATGCACTGCTGATGACGTCACATATTACATCACTCATGACATGGTCAGTGACATCACTGATGACATCACTGATGACATCTCAAATGACATCACTGATGACATCATGCAGTGACTGTGTGTTTCTATAAAGTTTAAATATGTTTAATATATATGCCAAGGTGTATTGAATAATGAGTGGGTGTATAAGTGTCTGGATGGATGATTTAGTAGGTGCGTGACTGACTCTATAAGTGAGTGATTTGTTGGCCGAAACGCGTCATGTCCGAGTTTTGCACTTGTTTGGAATAATAAATATGCTACTGCGGCCGGCAGTATCAGTATAGAAGCAGTTGTCCGTCTCTCCTTTCGGTGCCGGAATGCACCTTTGAGTGGTAATTGGATATATATATATATATATATATATATATATATATATATATATATATATATATTATTATTATTAAATTTCTAAGGCGCACAGCTACCCGGAGGTTTGCCGGCGCTATCGGACCCACGCAAGAAGAGGGAGCTAACCTATTGATTAAATAACCACGTTTTAGGTCTCTGCGGAATTTATAATAAATAGTTTCATGCCAGAGTTGTAAGGGGAGTGAATTCCTTAGAGAAGGAGCTAAACAAGCAAAAGATCGACCACCCATGCGTACTTGTTTGATCCTGGGGACTTGAAACTTAGCCTGAGTAGAGGATCGAAGGAGACGCGTGGGTAGGTAAGGGTGTACCAAGGCACTGAGATACTGTGGCGCTGTACCCGATTTAATCTTATGCATATAGCATAGGGCTTTAAATTTAGTGCGATTCTCCATCCTAAGCCAATGAAGGTCACGGAGAGGTCCTGAGATGGAAGCCTTTCGAGGTAACTGACACAGTAGTCTAGCCGCAGAGTTCTGGACTACTTGCAGCTTATGGACCACCTCCTTGTTGGCTCCTAAATACAGGATGTTGCCATAATCCAGTCTGGACACAATCAAAGCCTGGATCACTGTTCTTTGCGTAGAATCTGGCAACATCCAGAGTATTTTTTTGAGTCGTCTTAGGATGGTGAAGCAGGTTGAGGCGACCTTAACCGCTTGCTGCTTCATAGATAGTTGGTCATCTATTATTATGCCCAAATTACGGACTGATTGTGATGGTAAGGGGAGATCACCCATTTGAGGCGGCCAGTGTTGAGGACCCCAGAGGTCTTTGTTTCTTCCAAGGATTAGAACTTTGGTTTTCCCACCGTTTAATTTCAGCCTGTTGGTATGCATCCAGCTAGCTATCTTTTGCAGCCCAACCTGGAGAGAGGACACATTAGATGTCTCCTTGGTGGACAGGGAGAAGATTAGCTGGGTGTCATCTGCATATGAAAATATGGTTAGCCCAGCTTCTTCAGCTATTGTGGCCAGGGGGCTAACATAGATGTTAAAAAGCAGTGGGCTCAGGATAGATCCCTGAGGCACTCCATACGGGGAAGCATGGGCCTTAGAACTTGCGGACAAAGAGAAAACCTGAAAAGTCCTGCCAGCCAGAAAGCTCGACAACCATTTGAGTGCTGATCCGACAATGCCCCGAGAATGTAATACTTGTTGAAGGGCAGAGTGTGACACAGTGTCGAAAGCAGCACTCAAGTCAAGCAATATGAGTGCCACCGTTTCTCCCATGTCAAGACGTTTGCGAAGAGTTTCTGTGACACCCAGGAGCGTGGATTCTGTAGAGAATCTATATATATATCGCAATGCAATGAGAAACCAGAAGAAAAGTCTCCACGAGCCCACTGATCGGTTTTCAAAAGGTATTTAGTTCAGTGTCAGAGAAAGACGTGTTTCGAACATGTCCGCGGTCTTGGTCACATGACCTCTCACCGGGTTAAACCTTACTTAAAGGTACACAGCATGTGCGTGAACATCACGTGTAAAGTAATAGACATAGAAAAAATGAGGAAAATTAAATATTCACAATATTACATGATCATTTACAGGATGCATTAGTCAAATTGCCACAGCAATTAACTTGTTTGAAACACATCGTATTTGTTCAAGTTTTGCCTATGTTGTGGTGAAAACTGTTTTCACATTGGTTCGTGTGGCATTATCCTAATTGTGACGTGAGGGTGTGAACTGGTGACGCCGTATCCAACCCAATTTCCCCAGATGGTGTGGAATCTTCAACCCATGGGTAGTGGGGGGTTTACAATCTGGGGGTGCAGGGTATAGTACCGTTCTGGAGCTGCTTCGTGTTGGCTCACGCCGTAGCTGTGCCTACGGTTCCTCTTGTAGCCAGTGGCTGTACAGAACATACGAGGGAATAGCAGAGATTCTGGTATAGTACCCAAATAATGTATCGACTCAATAGGATGCAATTGCCCCATGAGATACCTAACGTGTCCGCCCATCCTCATGCACAACATTCCATACTGTCAAATGGAGAGGTCTATAGTAGGCAGCATGGTGATAACTATGGTGACTAGGAGTAGTGAGGATTGTGAGGAACGTCCGTCCACTCCGGTGCACATAACTCTAATGGAGGTGAATCAATCCGTGTTGTGTCTCTGCCTCGTGTGCCTGTGAAAACAAATGGAACACAACAACTAAGAGCAGCAAGGTCCCCACTATCACAACAGATATCCATCACATCATGTACATTACTGCAGACATAATGTCAACAAGGCAAAATGAGTTTTTTTGGTACGCATCCTGTAATTATAATATATGAAGAAAAACAGGTTGCAGCATGCTGGCGTGCTACCTGATCACTGTGGGTGCTCGGGAAGCAGCGCCAGTGCTGAAAATTTCAAAAAAGTTCTCCCAAATCTTAATTACAAGGAAGAGAGCCGGCACTCGAAGTTAGGGGCATGAATCTGTTTGAGTCAGGTCACCCAGGGTACAGGAACAACTGAGAGACGAGTTTCGGCAGTCACACTGCTTTTATCAATCTGAAGTGCGCCATATTGGTGCTCTATTTAAGCATTAACAGCTATAAACATAAACGATGCACTTCTCTCAGCAGTAAAATAATAACAAAATTGGGAAATGCATAGAACGAAGCATTAAATCATTATAATAGTTTCCCAATATCAATAACAACATTGAGTTTCCTTAAGAGACGCTTTCAGCCAATGCCTCTAAGCGCGTCTTGCTATAATTAAACGTTCATTCAGTTCCGCAGTCCCATCATGCATCCAATTGATACTTGAAAAAACCGGACTGGATAATATTGGAGTCCTCAGCTGCAATGAAGATTTTAAAAGGTTGTATAAAAAAAAACAGCACAGAGCAAAACCATCCTTTAAAACAAAATTGTTCACAACAATGCTGCCTTTCAAATGTATATAGAGACTCAGCTCGATGGAGTACTTGGGACCCCCACAGCGGCTGGACTGCCGAGATCTAAATCAGGCCCTCAAATGGAACAAGACGTAGATGAAAAGAGAACACTGCAGAAATCAAGAAGAGAGAGAATTGAGAGTCAATTGGTGAACCTGAGAATGAAAGAAAAAAAGATTGAGGTAGAAAGATAGTCAAGGGGATGAAGAGATTAGAATGGTGCAGAGAGGGGATGAAGATGTATATTTTTTTGATTTGCCTAGAACATATTTGCTCGAAATTGCCTTCCTGGAACTCGGGCTATACCTGGAGTTTCACCTTGAATAAGGAAGTTCTCTGTACATGTGTATTAAGGTCAGATCTAAGGGTGCATGCAGTGAAAGTTAGTAAAAGCCACTTCATTACATTAGCCAGAATAAAGGGCATTGTCAGTTGCTTTTTTGCATGATGCAAATGAAAGAGTGCACTCCACAAAATTTATGAACATATTTTCATGACTGTCAAGTGGGAAACAGCGTTCACAATGCTGACATTACATCGCGTGCTATTACAACGCGGTCGTTACAACGACCACGTTGTTAGTACGCGATGTAATGACATCGCAAGTCATTGCAACGTATTCCAGTAGGGGGCGCTCAGGTATTGGAAATGAATTCCAACACCTTCCCTACTGTTGCGCAAACTGGAGTAGGAATAGTAAATAATACTATTCCTAAGTCCAGCGCGCCCCCTACTGGAAGTCGTTGTAAAGACTTGCGATGTAATACATCGCGTACTAACATCGCGGTCGTTGTAACGACCGCGTTGTAATGGCACACGATGTATTACATCGCGTTGTAATGTGCCATATTCGTCAAGTGGCTCACTGCCATGGGTGATAGTTTCAGTCAGTTATGCTATTTAACCTAACAGCACAACACTTTGCATGCTGAGATGTTTTAACTTGCACTTGTTATGGGAAAACAACATGACACTACAAGCAAAATATAGTGAGCAGAAACAGCTCCCCGAAGAAGTCACACATGAGATGGGCTCACCTAGTAGCACCGGGGTTTACATTTGATTTTGGACTTGAAACAGACACTCACAGTGCTTAAAGTGAATTATACCAATATGTAAAACATTTAGAATGCAGATTATGTTTCAGTTTGTAATTTTCTATTATTTGTCTTGGAGGCTCCTAAAGGTTAATCAAACTATCTTGGAGAAGGCAGAGATTGTCTTTCAAGTGGATTTGCTTATTAGCAACCCACTGCTAATGAGCAAACACTGACAAACTTCTAAAACAAAAAGATGTAATAAAAAGTGTTCTTGCTGAGGAAAATTGGAACCACTGCTGGGGTTGAGAAACCAAATGTAATCAAGAAACACAACGGCTCCCCTAGAGGTTTGAATCTTGAAAGAAAGTGGACCTCCTGCAGCCCCACTACTCATTCTGAGCACTTATGCAGCACAAGCAGTGTTATTTGAAAAGATAAAAACCGAGGTGCTGATGCCTCGTTCTTACCTCTGCTTGGATTTCACAGGCATCTGTTCCTAGCCCACCTTTTGCCAAGATCTAAGGTGCATACCTGTTTCTACACCCCTTCCTTATCCATCCAGCCGCAAAACGCTTAAAGGTCTCAGGTGCAGAGCTGCACTGCTTGAACTTCAAGTGTAAATATGCACTCCAGAGGCAAGTAGCC
>CAWUFW010029142.1:0-19706 GCA_963921515.1 Calotriton arnoldi | reverse complement strand
TAGTTTTCAAAACGTATAGGTTTGCTAGGTTTCCCTAGGTGCCAGCAGAGCTAGGGTTCAAAATCTACAGCTAGGCACTTTGCTAAGAACCAAGAAAGGGTCAGTTTTCACTGTAAAAATGTGGTGTGTCCACGTTTGCTTTTGGGTCGTTTCCTTTCGCGGGGACTAGGCCTACCCACACAAGTGAGGTATCATTTTTATTGGAAGACTTTGGGGAATGCGGGGTGGGTGGAATTTTGTAGATCTACACAGACTCCAGAACTTTCCATCACAGAAATGTGAGGAAAATGTGTTTTTTTTTACAAAGTTTGAGGTTCACAAGGAATTCTGGGTAGCAGAACCTAGTGAGAGCCACACAAGTCACCCCCATGCTGGATTCCTCTGGGTGTCTAGTTTTCAAAAACGTATAGGTTTGCTAGGGTTCCCTGGGTGCCGGCAGAGCTAGAGTTAAAATCTACAGCTAGGCACTTTGCCAAGAAAGGGTCAGTTTTCACTGTAAAAATGTGGTGTGTCCACGTTGTGTTTTGGGCCATTTCCTGTCGTGGGCACTAGGCCTACCCACACAACTGAGGTATCATTTTTATCGGAAGACTTTGGGGAATACAGTGTGGGTGGAATTTTGTAGATCCACGTAGATTCCAGAACTTTCCATCACAGAAATGTGAGGAAATTTTTTTTTTTTTACAAAGTTTGAGGTTTGCAATGGATTCTGGGTAGAGAACCTGGTGGAAGCCACACAAGTCCCACCATCCTGGATTCCCTGGGTGTCTATTTTTCAAAAATGTATAGGTTTGCTAGGTTTCCCTAGGTGCCGGCAGAGCTAGGGTTCAAAATCTACAGCTAGGCACTTTGCAAAAAAAGGGTCAGTTTTCACTGTAAAAATGTGGTGTGTCCACATTGCGTTTTGAGGCCGTTTCCTGTCGCAGGCACTAGGCTTGCCCACACAAGTGAGGTACCATTTTTCTCGGACAACTTTGGGGAATGCGGAGTGGGTGGAATTCTGTGGATCCATGCAAATTCCAGAACTTTCCATCACATAAATGTGAGGAAAATGTGTTTTTTTTTCACAAAGTTTGAGGTTCGCAAGGGATTCTGGGTAACAGAACCTGGTGACAGCCAGACAAATCACCCCATCCTGGATTTCCCTGGGAGTCTTGTTTTAAAAAATGTATAGGTTTGCTAGGTTTCCCTAGGTGCCGGCATAGCTAGGGTTCAAAATCTACAGATAGCCACTTTGCAAAAAAAGGGTCAGTTTTCAATGTAAAAATGTGGAGTGTCCATGTTGCGTTTTGGGCTGTTTCCTATCGCAGGCACTAGGCCTACCCACACAAGTGAGGTACCATTTTTATCGGGAGACTTAGGGGAACACAGAATTGTAGAGCAACTGTTATTACTTTTTGACTTACGATGCATTTCTGCCCTCCAAATGTAAGACAATGTGTAAAAATAAATCACTTTGAAAAATGTCCTATAATTCACATGCTAGTATGGGTACCCACAATTTCGGAGATGTGCAAATAGCTACTGTTTCTAAACTCTTTATTTTGTTCCCATTTCAGAAATACATATGTGTCTTTCATACCGATTTTTCACTGTTTATATCTTCCCAAATGAATTGCTACATACCCGGTACACAATAAAAAACCATTGCAAGACGCTGCTCAGTTATTGTCTCCGGGTTCGTCGTGAACCTACAACTCCTATAGATCCCCACAACCTATAGGGTCCAGCAAATGTAACAGTATATTGCTTTTAAAAATCTGTCATACTTAGAAGAAGTTACAGGTGAAAACGTTGGCACAAATGCCTGTTTTTTTCAACTCATTTTCATTTTATTCCTATTTTCAACTTTTAGTTTCTATAAAAAAACCTTGAAGGATCTACACAACTGACCCCTTTCTGAATTTAGAATGTTGTCTACTTTATTGAAATATATAACTTTTCAGGATCCATTATTGCTTTCATACCCATTTCTACCATTAACTGGAAGGAGGTTGAAAGCACAAAAAAAGTAAAAATAGGCTATGTCCCAGTCAAATGCCAAAACTGTGTAAAAATGTTGGTTTTCTTACAAAAGTCAGTCTGTCCCTGAAAGCTGAGAAGATGGTGATTTCAGCACCACAAACCCTTTGTTGATACCATTTGCAGGGGAAAAACCAGACACTTTCATCTGCAGCACTTTTTCCCATTTCCCCCAAAAACAAATTAGCTGTATTTTGCCTAATTTCTGGGTCCCCTCCAGGGAAATCAACAAACCCTGGGTACATTGAAAATCCCCATGATGTTGGAAGAAAAGGACGCAAATTTGGCGTGGATACCTTATGTGGTCAAAATGTTACAGGGGCCTAAGCGCAAAATAGCCAAAAAAGGCTAAGCACAGGGGAGGAAAGGGGTTAATAAGATATATTTAAATTAAATTGAATCATAATGAAATTACCCCTTACATCATACGAGATACACATTAGGATTTAGCCAATAATCTGTCCAGTTTCAAAATTAAATGTGAATCAATGGAAATGCCCAACAATAATTTGACTTTGATTTTGGCATATAATGACTTTCTGAATTTGAAATGAAAATGGATGTGGAAAGTGTGATTAGGATACTGCTGTTGAAAAGCTGCCTTATTAGCTAGAGGGTTGGATTTAAAGCAATACATCATTTAATGCTCCACAATTATTTGTATGAAGTAATCTGTTTATTTGGTAGCTCAAAACTATATGTCCATGCATTTCCTTCACTGAAGGGGGATGATGTTATCCCATACATTTAGATTTATTTTGTTTGACACACTTTTTGACGCATCATTTTGTCAAAATGATAAAGACGTAGGTCTCAATGTGGACCTCCTATTTGACTTTGAGACAACTTTAGGCACCTTAGGGCCTGATTCAAAAATATTTTTGCACACCTTGTGAGAAAGTGATTTATTAGGTAGGGTGGGTTGAAGCCCACCACAAGTAAAAAGGCACTGTTTTAAAAAGGTTTTGTTAAAGGTTTCAGTAATGTAAACCTGAGGTCAACCCTTGGAAGCTATGGCAAAGAATGGCAAAGCTTAACTGAGAGGAAATGTGTAAAGCATGTACTAAAACCAAAACAGTTAAAAATTAAAGATCACTGCACAATAAAAATTCTATTCCAATTTATAAAATTAGAGAATAATATAATGAACAGAATGGCACAACAACAACAAAAATCCAATAAGGGGAACCAGGAATTTGAGCTTTTCAAGATTTGAGTAAAAGTAGTTTAAAAAGCACCAAGTGCCAATCCGGATCAACTGGTTGTGGTAGACCTGGACACTGGACATAGACACGATTTTATGCAACTGTTATGGGCACAGGTTGGATACTTAGTCTGTTTTCTGCAAGTCCAAATCCATAAATAGGGAAAGGCAGTGGGATATATATCGGTGGAGGTCTCCACAATGTCCGATAAGCATTGTAGGAGGTCCCATTGAAGCCATCAGTTTTGGTAGGAAAAGGTCAGTGAGGGAAAATTAATATTTAGCGCCTAAGAAAGTCCTATCGTCAGTCAGATACGTTTGGTGCTGTCACTCGGTCAAGAGTTTTATCTTCGGACTTAGGGCCTTATTGTGAGTTTGGCAGTGTTGGAGCGGGACCGCCCCTCTCCTGCACTGCCAAACCCATGGTTGAACCACCCACCTGTTTAGGAGTTCTCTACTTTCTGGCAGGCGGTTCTTTGGCTTTGGCACGGCGGTGCCTATGAAATAGGCGCCTCAATGGGAACATCAAAATCAGTACCTGCACGGCATTTGCTGCTGCAGTCCATGCCGTGCAGGTACTGAGGTGCATGCATACAGGAGGGCACAACATGTGCCCCCTGCATGCAACCCATGGCACAGAGGCACAAAGGGGCCCTATAAGGCCCCCTTTGTTTTCTCACCACCACACTGTTCATGGTGGTCGCACTACCATGAAAAGTGTGGCAGTGAAGAAAGTCGTAATATGCTTGGCAGGGCCGCACGGCCCAACAGCATATTGCGGCCTCAAGTCCGCCGCATCACCTCTGCGGTTGTGGTGGTCCCAGGGTGGCCCGACCTCCCTGGTTATAATACGGCAGTCAGAAGACCACCACCGCCGTGCCCTCACGAGTCTTAGTGGTCCATGGACCACAAGACTCATAATGAGGCCCTAAGTCTCTTTTTTGGAGATGAAAATGCTTCAGCAAGACAAGGCTCTGGATTGTGTCTGACAAGGGCTCCACTAGACCAGATACCTTCTTGCCGCAGCATAGAAGCTCCAAGGAGGGAAAAACTGTTTCTTCAGCGAGGTTGCACCATAGGCCAATTGGCTTGAAATGCATATCCTTATTCTCTGAAAGTCTTGATGTCCAAAGTTTTTCAAAGACCCAGGTTTTCAGGGGCGATAGGAGAAATCCAGTTAGACAGAGCCAAAGGTACTAGGGATTTTGGAACATCTCTTGGGGATGAAGACTCACTCCAGTAGAGGCTCCCAGCAGGATCAAGGTCAGGTTCAGTTGGTACTGGTCAGCCTGAAACTTCAAGGAAAAGGCATCTTGCAGATTTGTGTGTCCCTGTAGTCAGCAAACTAAACTATGCAGTCCACTTCTTTGTTCTGGATCCAAGTGATAGTAGGGCCAGCCCTTCAAGCCTCCTCTCAGGTCTCAAACACCAGATGCAGTCCTTCTTCTGTTTATCCACATATCCAGAGTGTTCCAAAAAAGTTGTCTTGGGGTGCCACATGTGTGCCTGGCACTAGCTTGTGGTCCAGCAATGTGTTGTGAAAATACTCTATCTGAGTAAGCTGACTTGTGAAATCAGTAGAGTACCATCTTAAATCACCTCTATATTTCACTATCCATCTGTGCTGCTCACGTGAATCACTCCACACAAGCCCTGGGGAGGGGTCTCCTAGTCCCTCCAAAAGACACCCACAAACTTCTATTCTTGTGTTTCCTTGAAATTACTAGCCGCAATCTCTATGGAGGGCAAGCTGCACAGGGAAGCGGGAAGTGTATGACATAGGCTACTTCAGCCGGTGAAGATCAGGGGACACCCAAACCTTCAGCAGAGACTCACCCATTTAGAAGGCCACCATTCAGCACAAGTCCAATGAATATTTAAAGATATGGGAGACTCAGAAGCCCCTCTTTCTGGAGGGAGCTCCATCATTTTGCATTATACAACTGGCAAAGAGAAGGGAATACATCATGTTCACATTTCCAAGGCACACATGTATCCGATCTGAAAATCATTGTGAAATAATATATTTAACAATCAAAATTAATTATCTTGTATTTACTGATTCATATACACCTCAATGATTTTCTAGGTTTTAATTAGCAGTGCCATTGACAACAGAAGAATAAGAATATTTATGCAATCACCTGTTATTCTGCTGGAGTCTTTCAGGGCTTTTTTCAAAGTTACAGAATAGTGGTTTTCATTGACGAATAATATTTAATTTTATATCTGCCCAAGGCATGGCAGTTTAATTATTTAAATTATGTCAGTACAATTTACTATGATATGTTCTGCCAGTTGTGTATTCTTCCTATTCATTTAGACTCTAACAGCAATTATTCAGAAACGGTAGCACACCTGCTCTCACACCAGGTGTCATCAATATAAATACTTTTCCAAAACTATGTATTGTTGTTGGGCTCCTCTTGGATGTCTAATTCAGTGGGAATATACCTACACATTGGTTAACATTTCGCCACAGATACTTATTAGCACCATGTAAGCATCACACAGGGCTACTTTCTGTGGTGAGTGAAAGAAAAAAGAACCTCATGTCAGGAGACTTTTGGCACAGACTAAGGGCCTGATTATGATGTTGGGTGGACTGCCACCGACAGGCCGTCGGTGGCGGCCCACTCGACAGACAGCCCATTATTACAATGCAGGTGGCCAGACAGCAGAGGTCGTGGGGAAAGACCCCAGTCCTCCGACAGGATCCAAGATTCCGTTGGGCGGTGGTCAGAATCCTATCCCTTCCAAGGAGGAAGTGCCTGCGCAGGCACCGCCGTAGGGATAAGAATGTCCCTTTAGACTGCCTTTTCATGGTGGTCCGGCCACCATGAAAAGGTAGTCAGAAATGGACTTTGGGGCCCCAAGCACGGCCCCTGTCCCCTGTGGATCACTGATAGTTAGCCCTGGGGGCACATGTAGTGTCCCTATGCACATCCATGCCCCGTGTGCCAGGGACCACATGGTGCCTTGCACACTGTGCATGGATGTGCACAAAGTGCCCTTTACTGCGGCTTGTGCTGCAGCCCTTTTCCTGGTCCGAAGCACAAGCCACAATGTAAAACTGCACTTTTCCGACTGCCAGCAAGGCGGTGGCATCATGATGCGGCGGTCGGACCCACCGACTGCTTGTCGGTCGGTCTCCTGACAGTAGCAACTTCGGTAGGCGGTCCAACAAATCAAATATCATAATTGGACCCTAAATACTTTATTGCTAAAACAGTTGAAATGCATCAAAAGATGCCTTTGCTATCTCTAAATTTCTATTGTCCCCTCGAAGTGCTGCTCTTTCTCAGAAGGTCTGTGACAAACTGTCTAATTTCTTTCAGGAAAAATCCTGCAAATCTCAGCAGGATTTACCAACCACTCTGTGAATTTAGGCTCCTCAACTCGTTTGAAATCTGAAGCTCACATCATCCACTTTTCAATGCTTTCCAACTTTGAACTGTTTTGTTCTGAACATTTTTGCACAGTGGTGAGTTCTGTTACTGCCAGCTCCCTTGTTAACCATTTGCTCCCTGCAATA
Source organism: Calotriton arnoldi (assembly GCA_963921515.1). Lineage (NCBI taxonomy): Eukaryota > Metazoa > Chordata > Amphibia > Caudata > Salamandridae > Calotriton > Calotriton arnoldi. The sequence goes on along the minus strand of CAWUFW010029142.1, from coordinate 12,945 downwards.
TGGAAGACTACTGCCTCCACATTATTTGCCTCCTTGCAGGAATTGTTCAATCTCTTGATTTCTTCTGGAATTGTGCCATCTAGGTGGAAAACTGTCATGGTTGTTCCTTTGGTAAAGAAACCCTTGACTGATCGAGCCATTTTCACCCAATGTCTTTACTCCCCTTCCCCATTACAGTTGTGTATGAGGCTATCAATAAAAAACCTGCCAATTTCCTTGAGAACAGAAATATTTTTGATATGTCCCAATCTGGATTCCATCCACCCCAAGGGACGGAGATAGCACTGGTGGCAGTATTGGATGACTTGTGAATGTTGACAGTTCAGGGCTTATTGGTAGTCTTGATATTGTTAGACCAATGTGCTGCACTGGATAGTGTCTCACTTGTGTTTATTGGCAGGATTAATAGAGGTCAGTGTGGGAGGCATGGCTTTGAAATGACTGCAGACATACTTACAGGAGCATTGCGAAGTGGTCAACTTCCTGCCTATCCAATCAATGACTGTGAAAATAGTGCAGGGCCTGACTCAAGGGCCATTCCAGGGTGCGACCTTCTTCAAAATATATATTAACCCTTTCGCAGAGTTGATTTGCTTCTTCAATTTCAAATTCATGTGTTATGCAGATGACACACAGCTCATTATTGCTTGTGAAGATCGGAAAGGCGATGTTGCAGCCAGGAGTGAATGAAGCCACTGTCTCATTGGCTGGCAGATAAGTTGCTCAAGATCAACTCAAATAAAACATCTTCAAACTTAGTCCAGTCATTCAGGAACCTCGGCGTTCACATGGACACAGGTTTACCTTCTGAATCACATCAATCATCTTTCTGGTTCCTGTTTTGATCAAAATCCTGCCTTTGTTGCGATCAAGCAAGTGAGCTTACAGGCCACCATACTAGGCCACCTGGATTACTATATATTACTTTTGGCTAGCTATCAACAAATTCAAAATGTGGCAGCTACATCAGCCCTCAAGTTGTCAATTAGAGTTTCACCATTGCTGCACTTAGCAAACTTCATTGGCTCCCTGAGGATAATTGCATTTTATTAAGGTGGCATATTACATTTTTTCATGCCAATCACTTGTAGGGCCCAATTTATCTCTTATTTAAAATCACGCATCATGTCCTTGTTCAACAGCTTCACTCTTCCATCACCAAAGTTCCACCATAGTAGCCTAGGCTGACACTCTTTTTCAGTTTTGGCACTTAACATTTGGAAAACTCTACTTTGTAGCATTCACTCTATTTTATATTGGCTACATTTTAGAAAGGCACTGAATACATGCCTATAGAGTCTTTAAGTAATCTGGCTTCTGTATTTATCATAGCACCAGGACACCATTGGGTAACAGTGTGCTTCACAGTTTTTTACCATTAATATTGAGATTAACATTAAGATTAAGATTAGCATTAATGTTGACATTAACATTGACATCAGCTTTAACAAATATAAGTAAAATGAGCTGCTTGAACTGCAGTAACCTTTTTAGATGTATGCTGTTGTTATGTCGGTTGCATGTAAGCACAGAAGAATATGTTTACTTTACTGCTTTCCATTCAAATAATATGTACTGAAATTAAACAGGGAGGATATATAGTCAGTTAAAATTGAATATCGATAAGTCACCCAATCAGTGGAAGGAAGGGCTTTGAAATTAGACCATTTTCAATTATTTTCTTTCCTTCTAGGAAAGAGATAGAGGAAATGTTAGTCATTTATTTTACCCTAGTCAGCATTCATTTTTCCAGAGTACATATTAATTTGATACATTTATTGAAAAAGAAAAAAATCAGGCAACAATTAGTACTCTTTAACTGCATGCTACCACTAGGAAACATCTATTGCACTCAACCTGATATCTCACGTTGCCACGTCACATTCATGCCTTTCCAGGCTCAAGCCTCCACCTCTTCACACTCATTGTCAGACAATTGTGTAATCATTGCTTCTTATACTTCCTTTAACCTTCAGAAAAATAGAAACGAGCCTCGCAGGAGTCAAATGCAAAGGGTGTGATAAAACCATAAAAATGTAAAAGTATGGACAAAAATTTAGATCTGTGACTGAACATACTTTCACAGTTTTTTGGTATTGCCCAACATTCCCAATAGTACTCCTCGACTGCCCATGGGTTCTTATTCCTGCTCAGTGGGATTCTATAAAGAGTAGAAATCTGGATGAGGGAATGCCACCTCCTGTGTGAATTACCATTATTTCCTTTTTATGCTCCAAAGGCTAAATATTTTTTATGTAGAAAAAGATCCATGACCATTTCCTGGATGAAAATGTTTCAGATTGAAGATTTGAATGGTGAAAGAGGTTGTTGGGCTTTCTAGACTTCTTAGGCACCTCACTTCCCACATCTTGAGTGGTTTTTACTATTACTGATATAACCTCACTCATAGTGGAATAATCCATAGCATGCCAACCAGAAATCCCTTTGTGTATTCCTAGACGGCCCAAAAATCTTTGTTAAAGTGCCCTACGGCAAAATGGTTATAGCTTATAGGGACTTCCCAGCAAAGTTGAGACCCTAGTATGTGTTGTTACTCATTAATGCGCTTACTCACTCACTCACTCACTCACTCACAAATGCACAGTGACTGATCTGCTTTTCAATATTCACCTTTTTATCTATGGTGATTTGTCCATGCAGAGAAAATGTTTATATTTTGTGGAGCTTGTGGCAAAAGTACACTCAGCAGCTGCATAACACTCAAGCTACTAGATTGCTAGACTGCAGGGGATCCCTCCAATGCCTCTTGCTATGGACCAGTTACACAATGTGTGCTCCGTCAAAGCTACTCCAACAGGCTTGATCTTGCATCAGATAACACTGAATGCCCTTCACTGTCCTGACTGATTCTTTGCACAGCAACAAAGAACACTGTGTTAAGTCATGGTTCTGCTTCTCTGGTACCACAGAGCATCAATATAAATCGATATCAGACTATGTACACTTCCACAATTCAATGCGTTTAAATCCTATATATTGTACATATCAAAATGCTGTAAATAGTGAGTATTTGTGTAAAAACAAGTAGGAAAGGTCAGTGGTATTATTGCCAGTCCCGTTAGGAATCACTAAGGCTCAGATGTCTCACACTTTTATAAAGCTCCTCACAATTATTCACATAAATGAAATGTATTTAGAACCAAATGAATGCTCATCTGAACAGCTACACCCCTTTACATAAAATATTATAATCATAATTTTAACATCTTTGTAAAAGATCAATTTAATTTATTTTATATTAATTCTGACTCTTCTGCTCGCTGTAGTTCTATATATTCTGCAGCCGAATAAAAAAATAATTTGAAAAAACAAATGAAATGGTTTAAAAGGGAACATCCACAGTGACAGAATTAATAAGCCCAAATTGCTCTTAGTTCAAATAAAGACAAATATACCTCTTATCTCGTATTGAACTCTGTGATACTGGCACCCACAATGAAGAAAATGGAAGCTAAATTAATGCAAGCTTTTAAAAGATCAAACCAATAAAGGATTCGGACCTCTTCAAACAGCATGTGAACATTTGTCTTAGCAGGTGAATATTTTATTCCAACCATTTCTTGAGCTTCATAAGTACAGCATAAATAAATTTCCAACACCCTAATTAGATATCACAGTCAGTAGTCGGATTAATTTGCAGTGCCTTGAAAGCAATTAACATTTCCACAGATTGTATCACTTACTTTCCTTTGTTAGCTGTTGGTGAAATGCTTTAAAACATTTTTGAGGCATTTATGTCTGTGAAGTCATTTAATTGAAACAGTTACTGAATCTTATATGAATCTGCAATCACACCGTCTCCGAATGATAGATAACAACCTTGACCTAATTAAGAGACTAGACACCACACTTTAGATAGTAATTTCCTTTTTTACCAGCGGTTATCTGATGACAATAAACAATAAAATGAAGTAAAACATCTGCAGGTTATTCATAAAATATATCTTTATATTTTATAGTTTAATGCTAGTATCTTTGTAGATATTCATGCTATTAATTGACTTAGGTCCAGTAGATATATTGAGCTACATGTACTGTTCATCAATCGACAATCTTTTATTTACGTCAGTTTATTATACGTGGTAAAGATAATTTCCCTCTTTAAGCAATCCATCATCAAATTGACCATGTCCATATAAGGCTCCAATGTAATCATGCATATTTTAAGTATATTAGCAGCCCATCTGCCTTTTTATCTGTCTTATATAAAGAGTACAGGGAGTACCTAGAGTTGCATTTGTGTGATAGACATATAAATGAAATGAAACATGTTATTCTTTGTTATTTTGATACAGTTAATGTCGCTAATTTAGGGTTATAATATTACTCTTCTATCAGAGGTTTCATTTGTTCAAAGGGTACATTTAGATTAGTAAATGTAAATTTTGGTTGGTTTTTTAATTTACAGACAGAGAAATAGCAGTCGGTGCAGTATTCTCGGGATGCAATATTCATCATTAAGTATAAGGAAGGTTACATGAGCAAATGTGTTCCCAGTCCATATGATGGGCAAATGTTAGAAACACAAACACAACAACCCTTATTACATCGCAACCAGTGATGCAGCAGTTGTGCCCCTAATTCAAGCAAAGAATATAGGCTCTCTTATCCCCTGGCTATCTTGTAAAGGCAGCCACAATGAGGGCAGAGGGGCTCTAATGCTTCTAGACCTCGGTGCCACTGCACGTTCTGCAGATATAGATAGCTCTGCCCTTGCTTGTAGCCCCATTTTCCTATGACGCTTCTAAATGTAGTTAAACATAAGAAGAACAGGAATAATAAATGTGCCTTTCGCTGTCTGGCAAGATGGCACGTAATGTGTGTATTTTGGATGACCACCTCCCTTAAGGTCATAATAGACACTGGCTTCTGTGCTAAATGTTTGTGTTATAGCCTAATTCATTCTGTAAGTTATAGTCGTGCTTTGCTTCCATTCAAATTAGTTTAAAAGACACACCTGAATCTATTAATTTGTAAGTGAAAATTTCAGGAATGGAGACAGTGTCCTGCAATGAAATGCACTTAGTTGATCACCCTACTTGCATGTTACATTTTCTCTGTATTTTCTCTTTACAAGGATCATGGAATCTGGTATGTGCTGCAATCACAAAATCAAGGCTACCGGGGGCCTATTATAGATAGGGCACACATTCCCTGTTGTGCCACTGCGCACCCTAAAACAGGTGCACTGGGCACAAACAGGAAAAGTGCGCATTGAATGCGCTGCCCCAGGGCAGCCGTGAAGTCGTGCTGCACTGGGTGCAGTGCATTCAAGTGAAGTACGGAGTTGCTTTGAAGCACTGCCTTTTAGGAGGGCAGAGTGACTGCATCTGCCTGCAAGGGGATGACTGGTGCATACATAGGGCCCCCTTTCCCTCTTTCAGATGGCTGCTATTAGGAGGCACACTGACAGTGCACCTCCTGACAGCTTCTTTGCCTCTGCGCCCACGTCAATAATATGGCAGGGGCACAAAGGCAAAGGAATTCACTTGCATGGAGCCATGCCCCCATGCAAATGAGGGAACACCCTGTGGTGATAGCGCTGATGCTATATGTGCACCAGCACTATCTGTATTACAGAAAGGGCTGCACAAGTGTTTGCAGCCCTTTCTGTAATACCAAAGTGCCCTGGGGTGTGCAAAGCGGGTACCCACGCCTGTTGCGCCCCTAGGGCACTTTCCATAATATGGCTCCTGGAGTTTATAATGTGATGATATTAGTTGTCAGTCCAAGAATTTATTGCAAATTCTTTAAATGTAGTACATTGGTGAGAAAATATTTTGCAGACCCTGAAATTTCAGAAACTTATAACAGCATTACATCTTTGTTTAAAAAATGTGCAAGACAACAATAATATTACATCTTAAGATTCAATAGGCATTATAATTAAGCTGTAAAACGGATTAATAACCCTAAACTTACAGACCAACTTTGCTAAATCCCACATTATGGCCTGTGGTTCTAAGAGCAGGCCCCTCCCGAACATTACAGTCGGCACACATAGCTTAAGTCGTATTAATACCTTCCCTTATCTTGGTGTTATTTTCTCTAGCCATGGTTCATGGTCTAAAAACATCGCGCACCGCTCCACTAAATTTTCAGCGGCAAACGGTTCACTAAGCAGTCTTCCCCAACCATTGGGGGAGGCGCTATAGTCCCATTGTTACAAGCTTATAAATCATAATGCTTGCCAATTGCCATGTATGGGGCGGAGGTGTGGGGGATCTCCAATTGTCCAGTTATTCAGAGTGAAGAGAATAGGTTTTTTAGAAAGCTTTTGGCTGTTCCCATTTTGGCCTAACATTTTATTTGCCACAAGGAATTCAGGCTCCGCTATATTACTGATTTGATTCGGTTAAGTCCTCTTTTACTATGGCTATCTATCTGGCGAAATACTGAGGCAAGTCTATTTAGAGATATTATGAATGACTGTCTATCTCTAGGTAGAGGTCTGTCAATTCCCTGGATTGTGCATGTGAAAGCAGATTGTTTGAAAATTGGGTTGCATTCCATTATTTTGGATCCACTACTCCGTGCTAGTATGAATAAGAAAAGTGTAACTGATCTATGTTTTGGGTGGACTGAATCCCAGAGAATAAGGAACCTGAAGGAAGCCACATATGATTAGATAACTGAACCTGTCAGAAATTGATCACACCACCAATTATATTCAATGTGCACCTGGCCGTTGGGAATGTTCCTTGCTTTTCCACTTTATATTGGATACCATGAAGTACTTGCTATGTTTTCCATCAGGCTTTGTTCATAATCTTGAAGTCAAAGTATGTTCCTGTGATGGTGTGTCCATCCAATCTATGCTTCATTTTACGTTTTTTTGTCAATGTTATGCTTTGTATACTAGACAATTTTCAATCTATTTTACAAAAAAGTATTGCTCTCATATTGTCCAATGTAAACCTGCTTTTAGATTTTTATTGTTATTAACCAGTGAAGTGGTAGTTTTGCACATTGGGTCCTTTTTAGGTCTCGCCTGAGCCAGCGTGCATGCGCTGCCCTGTGAGGCTTATAGTAAGGACTTCCATCTCACACATCTTTTCCTCATGTTGTTTTTTTTTCCGGCCACGCATTTGATTGGTCATTTGCGTAAGGCTTCCACAAAAGAAAGCAGGCAAATGGCCAAAGGCTCGGGTATGTCCCGCCTTATCTTTAAATGTCCCCTCCCATGGCCTAAGGCTCTCGGGAGCGAGCACCGTCGCGCTGCATTCCTCATCGTGGATCAGGTTACTGCGGCTTTCACTTTCGCGTGCATCGGTGGGCACGATGGCAGCTGCATTCATTACAGTGCGCGCACCACTCTTTTTTTTGTTTTTTGGGTTTTGAGTAATTCCGCTCCCTTAATTGCTTTATCCATCTTGTGGCCATTTCAAAGACTGCCCAGGACCACGAGAGCTGATACATGGGTTAGATTCAGCATGGTCACGCGCACTTGGAACCTCCACTGCCACTGAAACTTAGCTCGCGCCGTCCCCTAATATAGGGTCACAGCCCCACACTGCGTGCAAATAAATCATCCCGCCTGCAAAGGAAGCTGAGGCTGGGGCATGTGCACCGGAGCAGATGCTTATAAGGTACACTAATTACCGCTACTTGTGGTCACTGTCTGATTGATATCTCTCTGTGAGGCAAGCTTCCTTATTTGCTAGCGTGATGGGCCACTTGCCTCCAGAGCAATTACTAATTCATCGGCACCTTCCCACCAGGCGCTGCCCCTGCTCCTCGCTCTTCGCCGGCAGCAGTGAGGGCTCCGGCCCGGCTCTTGCCTCCCCGCCGAGGGTGGAGAGCAGTGGATGAGCACCCGCGCACCTAAGCATCCATTGCTGGGCAGTACCGGTACCCCTCGGCCCAGTACACACGCCGACTTCACTACTGGACCGCTGCTTTCTGCAGTACGGGGCCTCTCAGCTCCTGCACTGAGTAAAGCTGACTTTTCCTACTCTCGGTCCGGACATCCCAGTCTGCTCTTAGGGGCCTATCCGTGTTCACAGATTCTCTTCCCTCGGGTCAGCTGAATGTAGAAAAAAACACGAAAATGGCATATGTTGCCGAGCGTGCGCAGTGCTACTTTACTATATCATAATCTTAGGTGTGAATGAGCGTGCACTGTACTGCACAGCGTGCCCTTCCTCTTTAATGTGCTTAGAATAACACTGTGCGTCGGAGACGAGTGGGCACTGAGGCCGCCAGGCATCGACGCCCTTTAGTTCAGCTTATCGAAGGCGTGCATTATCATTTGTGGGCTTTCCTGTGTTTCGGAGCATCCCTCCTCGTCTCCACCTGTGCCTATTTCATTCCAAGATGGAAGACTTCGGTGTTTGAGGTTTCCAGACGTGATTTTCCAGATGTGATTTCTCACGAATGTAAATATAGAGCCCCTTCTACCAGAAGTTGGAAGAGGACATATTGTCAGGCAGGTGTAATGTACTACACAATATTCTACCGTAAAGTAAAGAACAACTCACTCTGAGAGGTCACCAGTGAGCGGGGAAAGAGGGTACGTGCTAGGACCCATCATGTTCCACCAACAGAATCCATACCAGCCCTTCTAGAACTTCTCTGAATTAAGTATACGTATATCGCATGAGTGTTCCCATGACAGCAAGTGTAATGATACAATACGCATAGCTGTGACAAATCTTTAACGCTGGCATGTGACAATTCTACATTTCAGGGCCAAGACCATGCAATGTAGACAGCCACCCCGCCTTTTTATTTTAATTAGCTGACACTTGACCATACTTGATAGCTCGTCTCGGAACCATCAGAATCCACAAAAGACTGGCACTGTTGAAACCTTTAAACCCTTCTCTTTATTTCCTCATTTCTGGCTCACGCGGTGATCCTTGCAGCCCCGAACCCCCTGTGAAAGGTGTGTGCAGCGCCTTGAGTATCACAGGAAACAGATAAGCACAGACATTACCAGCTGCAGTCACCGCCATCCCAACTTCCCGCGCTATTCACATATACCGTTCTCGAGCACCTTCGTGGTCATCAAAGCATCTCTCTGATGTTCGAATCACCTCACAAACAGCCTTCGTTGACAGTGACACTCGGATGTAACAGAGCTGTGCTGCTGCTATCTGTGCGCAGCTCCTAAAAAATGTTAAATTGTGACAGAATATGTCACTTCAGGCAAACCGTGTTCAGCTAAGCAAAGCGGCCCTTCTTTTAAAGGCAGTATTATTCATTTAACTAAATAAAAACACCTCATACACCCTTGGATGCGTTCTTACTCACAGACTAACGCCTACATTATTTCACGCTTCACAACTTTATTTGCAAACAACATAACTAGAAAAATTACCATTTACAACGCCAGTATCTCCAACTTTCGTAAATGCAAGACGGACTGCATTGTAAATGCTTGTTTTTTTCTTCTGGCTTTGTACCATCTGGCTGGATGGGGGTGTCGCCTCCTCTTGTTTGCCCTCATTGCCCCCACCCTTTTGTTACACGTGGGCTGAAGCGGTCGCCATGGGGTCCTGTTTGCAGCGGAACAGATTCCAGTTGCTCATTCTGCAGCTGAGTTTCATGGATACGAATTCCCACGTTTTGTTGTGACTGGTAAGATTTATTGTTTAACTTCAATTCGCTTCCTCTTTTTAGCCATGGCAGGAAAGCGCACACGCCTGCACCCCCACCATAAACAGAAACCACGCCTGCCCTTGGCAACAGGTCTGGAATAGAGACCATCGCCCTCGTCTCTCGCCCTGGAGACCGGGAGAAGTCACAAAGATGTTCTGTACAGTCACTTAAATATTAAATAGGAATATACGACGTTACATCGCAGTGTTTACACTGCGATACCTTTACAACGCAGGCATTACAACGCAAGTCGTTACAACGACTTGCGCTGGAGGGCGTTGGACTTAGGAATAGTATGATTTACTATTCCAACTCCAGCCTACGTTACAGTAGGGAAGATGTTGGAATAGTAAATCATACTATTCCTTAGCTTAGAGCGCAATCCAGCGCAAGTCATTGTAATGACTTGCGTTGTAATACCAGCGTTGTAAAGGTATTGCGGTCTAAGCACCGCGATGTAAGCGATGTTTCCCTTAAATAGTTGTATCGCATTGTTTTAAAGAAGAGGCTATACTTCAAATTTTTAAAAAGAATTTTGCTCTCTGAAATTCTAAAAATAAACATGTGTCACTGTTAGAAATGGGATCTCTGGTTGGCTAAGGCTTGCGCCAAAGCCAGGCAGAGACCACTACTCTAGTCAGGGCGAGGAGTTACACGCCGAAGATAACCCCTGCTCACCCCTTGGTAGCTTGGCACGAGCAGTCAGGCCTATCCCGGAGGCAATGTGTAAAGCGTTTGCGCACGCACACAGCAACAACATACCAGGCACAACACAAAAGGAACTCCACACAAGGTTATATCAAAAATAGCCTTTGTATTCTCATAACACATTAGAATAGTAATCACATAATATACATTGTGCCACCTGGCACTAGGTAATATCTACAAGGGATTATTTACACCTGACAGGGCCAACTGGACCACTGTCAGAACCATCACAAAGTGAACTTACTAAATGTAGAACTTATAATAAATGTAGCACAAATTGTAGATGTAGAATACAACCAGTAATTACTGGCAAAACCTTGTACTCACCATCGTCCTGCAATCATAAACCATATTATGCAGTCATCATCACATTAGGCGTGAAATCTATTCTGCGCCAACCTCACCAGCATAAACACCTTATGCAATCATCTCATAAGTCTAAACGCATTAGACAATAACCTCCTAAGCATAATTCACATTAGGGGCATAACTCACAGTAGAGAATGAACTCAAACATAAGCACAGTATGCAAAACCTCATAATCATAAAACCACATTTAGAGGCAAAAATCAGGGTGCGTAAATCACAATACAGGAATCACATTTCCTAGCACCACATAAATCACATTAGGGCCTGGCGCCCTACAAACCTACAGTCCCCCTGGCCAACTGGCCTTCTTGAAAGGGATCTCAAATGCCCTATGTCCAACAAAGTCAGGGCTGCTGCCAAGGCAGCGGAATTCTCAAGTGCGCAATTGCGCATACCTAAACTTGGCAGCTGACGCTAATTGCCGTGCAGCTGTGAAAGTACTGGGGCAGAGGAGTGCATCTCACTCCTGTCTCAATCACAAATGCCCCCAAAGAACTGTGGCCTAAACGCTACAGCTGCCCACTACTTGCTGGGCAGCTGTGAATGAACCCAAGGCCTGGCACTCACTGTGCCCTTTGAACAATTGCGCAAAACGTTGCAGCTGCTCGCGCTGGTGCGGCGCAGCTGTGAATCAGCATAAACACACGGGCACCACTGTGCCTCTGGACCCCCACTGGGGCCTTTTAAATAAAATTACCCCACATTGCAGCTGCCCTCTATCAGGCGGGGCAGCTGGGGGAAATGGCCTGAGCCCCACTCTGGGACTCGTAACACAAGGATTGCCCTCAAAAACGAACTGAGCACTGGCACTAATAGTGCCTGGGGAGCCCGTTCACCGGGCTCCTCCTGGGACCATCACTCGGTTCCCCCGTGTGCCCTCTGCAGCCCCCACTCACCGGGCTGTTTGGTTGGGGACTCCGGTCCCGGCGGCATGCGTAGGAGAGCCCCCACTCCTCGGGGGCTCTCTCTCCTACTCTGGACTCTGCTTTTCGTGCAGCAACACGCGGGGCTCCCTCCTCGCCACAGGAGCCCCGCCGACCAGCTGCAGCACTTCTCCTTTGGCCCCTCCTGACTTTGTCTCGGTCAGGGCCGGTGCACGGGACCTCTCCTCCACCACACGGGAGGTCCCGCCCTGGTGCAGGCAACCTCTTCACGGTCTCCTCTCGCCCGGTCCCCTACTGGGACCGGGACTTCATGTGGAGCCTGCGAGGCTCCTGGCACTGTCTCGCGGAGGCGGGGTGGGCTCTCGTCCTCCTTCCAGCAATTCCGTGGGCGCGGGGCTTCCCTCGGGGAAGCAGAAGTCCTGCCCCACGTCAGGCAGCTTCGCCTGACTTCCGGTTCGCCACACGATCGCGGCGGCCTGCGGCTCGCTTCTTTGGCCGCAATGCGGGGTGGGCACCCGCTTATTTACTGAAACATAAAGCGGGGTGGGCACCCGCTCACAAGGCAAACAAGCAGGGTGGGCACCCGCCAACAAAGGCGCCATAAAGCGGGGTAGGCTCCCGCCTAGATCGGCATCACAGGGGAATCCCTACACCGGGGATCCCCCCCTCAAGGGCTGCAGCACCGCACTGCGAAGCCCACGCTCCTCTCTCCTCTGGGAACATTATCATAAAGCATAGCGCTCACAGGGCGCAAAAATGCAGAACAAGGTCCTTTAGGCATCAAGGGGGCAAGGCAGGGCCCAGGGAGGCAAGCCCTCATGGCAGCCCCCTGGGCCCCAGCAGCAGCACGCCCCGGCAGGATTCAGGAACAGCACCAAAGTACAGAACTGAACAACATCATGGGGTCACAGCCCCTACATTTATACCCAGATTTCCTTTGTATAAAGCGCAGGGCTTGGGGAACCAGATGCAACTGGTTCAAGGGGGATTTGGAGCACTTTGTTTTCCAAGCTCATCTTCCCCTTTGTCAGGTGGGGGCTAGGTGATCAGACACACCACAGGGGGTGGAGCCAGCATTCACTAGGGCAGGCACCATCCTATTCAGAGTCAGGGGATTACCCCTCCCACTACTCCCAGCCCAGGTGTCCTATTCAGCCCAGCGCTGACTCACCCTGCCCCTCCTGGAGCCACACACACCTCCCAGCCCCTGTCACTCACAAGCCAGACATGCAATTCACATCAGGCAGGCAGACACATAGCCCACAGAAATGCCAACTTCTAAAAGTGGCATTTCTAAAATAACCACAATAAATCTGCGCACACCATTGCGCAGCATTTATTCACACAATTTCATACATAC
>CAWUFW010029141.1:0-19711 GCA_963921515.1 Calotriton arnoldi | reverse complement strand
TTTTTGCTGATGCTTCACTGTTTTTCGACTTTAGTCTTGCTGGGGCCCTGCTAATCAGAACCCCAGCCTAGCTGCTTCCTCTCTAAAATGGTTTCCATGTGCCTTAGGCACATCTCTGATTGGAATCTGAGTGCCCTTATAAGTCCCTAGTATATGGTATACTATGTACCCAGGGCATAGGTGTGAGAAGTTGGCCTGGCATATGCTGTCCACTAATTATAGTGGGCACCTTGCACCAGTCCAAACAACCCCTTATTGGAGATAGCTTAAAGACAACCTTTATTGAAAGCTATCCTAGTGGTAGCTATGGAGAGCAGCCTTCAGGCTAAGTCTTGAAGGAATGTAAAGCAGCTTGTTTTACCAGTCTATAATCTCTTGAGTGACCAAATGAAAGAGGACCACACCAGGTATATATTCAAAATATATGTATTTATTACTAAACACACCCCTCTAGTCTCTTTATGAGGCTAGAGTTCAAGTACATACGTTACGAGTTAGTTATCTACAGTAATAGCACAAATACACGTTTGAGCCCCAGGGGCGTACCAAACCATATACCAATAAAGTGGTATAAGAACCACGACTGAGCTAGACACAAGGCCTAGAGCCTGTAGAAGTGCTTGGACCACAAGGAACCACCCAAGGCAGTGACACAGGGGACCCACGGGGGACGCGTGCAGTGTATGAACACAACCGCGAACCACCGTTAACTTCTATGGGGAAAGTCGCGATTAGAATTTAAAAGAAAAGGGACACTTAGAGGAGGACTTGGAGCAAACCCTTTGAGAACTAGGCTGTTCTAGTATCAATACCCATGGGAGCACCGGAGTACTCGAGTTACCTCACCCAGGGGAGCCGGGTGCATAGGTGTCTTTCGGGGTCGGGTTTCGTCGTCGCTTTCTATGGCGATCTGCTGCAAAGTGCTGCTGGCGACCAAGTCGAAAGTGTTCGGGTGGATCCAAAGGTGGATCGAAGATCTGAAGATCTGAAGAACCTGAAAGCAGAGGGGACAGAGTCTGGGTCACTAGCCAGTGACCAGGAAGGCGATGAGCAGATGCCCACCGATGTCGAGTGCTTCAGGTAGGTTGACGGTCGTCTTGACTCTTCAGCCACGAGGTCCAGGAGGCGTCGACGACAACCAGGAGCTGGATTCGAGCTGCCCACGACGTCTGTCGATTGCAGGTGTGTCGGCGACCGGATTGGACCCAACAAGCCTTGGCAACGGCAAGTCTTGTGGAAATCGAAGAAGGACGATGTTCCAGACCAGCAAGGTCTGGGGGACTCACCCAGTGAGGATAAGTCAGGGCACACCTGGAGCAACCAGGGAGCCCAAGCAGAAAAGATTGGCCTTCTGGAGGGCCTACTAGCCAACGGACTAGCGACCGCGAAGGAGTCTCGAGACGGTGCACGTGGAGCTGGCTCACAGGACACTCGTGGAGTGGAGGCCAGTGATCTTCGGTGCAGTTGGTGCTGGAGGCTGGGGCTACTCGGAGCCCAAAGCACGACTTCGTGGGAGACCCAGAAGAGGATGCACTTGCAAATGCGTTCGGTGTCCAGGGGTCACGGTTCCACATTACCCACGATAGCTACGGGCCACAGCTTTGCTGGGGACTCAGGGCAGCCTCGGGGAAGTCTGGAAATCCACCTCTGGTGATGCAAAGACTTCAGCGTCCGACGGGAGCTTCAGCGATGCAGGCCGGACAATTGCTTCTTTGGTGCCTGCCAAGCAGGGGAGTCACTCCTTGACCCCAAGGGAGATTCTTCAGTCCTCTAATCTTAAAGTAGAGCGTCGAAGGTCCAGGATTCTGTATCAGAGTTTCGTCCAGGTAAATCTAAAGTCCTAAGGACTGGGTTCCCCTACTTATACTAAGGTAGGGGTTGGACATACTCTGTGACCCCACCTATGGGAGGGTCAGGGCAGAGGGGTGGTTACACCCCTTTCCCTTTGTCCAGTTTCACGCCAGAGCAGGGGCTGGAAGCCCCTGAGCCGGTTTGAACTGGGGTATGCACAGGGACACCAAGTGTGCCCCCAGTGCAGGACTTCAAAGCACCAGAGAGTGCTCCCGCCCAGCCCCAATACACACTATCCTGTCTGGGGAGGTGGTCACACCTCCCTGGGACAGGAAACCTATTGTCCAGGCCTCCCCTGCCGGAATTTCGGTCAGCAGCAGGAGAGCAGACTCGTGTCTGTGGCAGCGGCATCCATTTTGTGATGCCAGGGCTTGGAAAGTCAGTACCGGGCATACCGGTGTGTACATGTCTTTCCCTCTAGAAGGGTGGAATGCTACCCCCGCCACCAGAACTGGCGGGGGGGGGGTAGTATTCCAAGATGTTTGACACCAAACACGACATGTTTCCGTGCAGCCATCCCAAAGTTAGCATTTAACGCGAGGTTATAATGCGCTTAAGAGTATATGGTCAGGCTGCACTACAAACAGCATCAGAGAAGGGTCTCCGAATGCTGCAGAGGGGCCCTGCTCATGCAGGGGCACCCTCTCACATAGGAACCACGCACTCTGCCTTCAGGATTGATAAGGCCTGCCATAGGAGTGACTTATAGGTTTATATGTGTGTATGTATATAGTGATATAGGTAGCCTATATCACAGTAAGGGGTGCATGCACCACCTTACCCAGGCTGCAGTAGCAGACCTGTGGTGTCAGTTTGGATGGCCTTCCAGGGGTGGCACAATACATGCTGCAGCCCCTGGTAGGCCTCTGAGGTACCTATGCCCTGGGTACATAGTATACCATATACTAGGGACTTATAAGGGCACTCCAGATTCCAATCAGAGATGTGCCTAAGGCACATGGAAACCATTTTAGAGAGGAAGCAGCTAGGCTGGGGTTCTGATTAGCAGGGCCCCAGCCAGACTAAGGTCGAAAAACAGTGAAGCATCAGCAAAAAGTGGGGGTACCCATGTGAAGCAGATCCTACTCTCCTACACAACCCCCCCAAACGTAGGGACATTAAACTAACCTTGCCCAGTTAAGTCTTCATGTTCTAAGTGGAAGTACCTAGAGAGTCCATCTGCATTGGCATGGTTACTCCCAGGTCTATGTTCCACTGTGAAGTCCATCCCCTGTAGGGAAATGGACCACCTAAGCAGTTTGGGGTTTTCACCCTTCATTTGTTTTAGCCATAAGAGGGGCTTATGGTCTGTTTGAACAAGGAAGTGAGTACCAAACAAGTATGGCCTCAACTTCTTCAGAGCCCAGACCACAGCAAAGGCCTCCCTCTCAATGGCTGACCAACGTTTCTCTCTAGGGGTCAGCCTTCTGCTAATAAAAGCTACTGGCTGATCCTGACCTTCATCATTCAATTGTGACAGTACAGCCCCTACCCCCAATTCAGATGCATCAGTCTGAACAATGAACTTCTTGGAGTAATCAGGACTCTGTAGAATGGGAGCAGTGCACATGGCCTGCTTCAGGTCATCAAATGCCTTTTGACAGCTAACTGTCCACTGAACCTTTTTGGGCATTTTCTTGGAAGTTAAGTCATTCAGGGGTGTCACTATTGATCCATACCCCTTGACAAATCTCCTATAGTACCCAGTCAGGCCTAAGAAGGCTCTCACCTGAGTCTGGGTAGTTGGAGCAGTCCAGTCCATGATGGTCTGGATCTTGCTCTGCAGTGGTTGAACCTGGCCTCCACCCACAAGGTGGCCCAGGTACACAACCTGACTCTGCCCTATCTGGCACTTGGTGGCCTTGATAGTCAGGCCTGCTTTCTGCAGGGCCTGTAAAACATTTCTGAGGTGGACCAGGTGATCCTCCCAGGTGGAGCTAAAGACAGCAATATCATCTAGATATGCTGCACTATAGGCTTCAGACCTGTAAGGACTGTATTCACCAACCTCTGAAAAGTGGCAGGTGCATTCTTCAGACCAAAGGGCATCACCACAAATTGATAATGCCCACTAGGGGTTGAGAATGCTGTCTTTGGCTTTGCATCATCAGCTAGTCTGATCTGCCAGTAGCCAGCTGTCAGGTCAAATGTGCTTAGATACTTGGCTGAGGCCAAAGTGTCTATTAGCTCATCTGCCCTTGGTATTGGATGGGCATCAGTCCTAGTGACTGCATTGAGACCCCTGAAGTCCACACAAACCTCATCTCTCTTTTCCCACCATTGGTGTGAGGTTTTGGCACAAGGACCACTGGACTAGCCCAAGGGCTATCTGAGGGTTCAATAACTCCCAAATCCAACATCTTCTGGACTTCTGTCCTGATACAGTCCCTGACATGGTCAGGTTGCCTATAAATCTTATTTTTAATAGGCAGACTGTCCCCAGTGTCCACTTCATGAGTGCACCAGGTAGTCTGACTGGGTGTCAGTGAGAATATGTGTCTGAACTGATTGAGCACCTGTCTGCAATCAGTCTGCTGCTGGGTAGTGAGGCTGCCTGCCAAGGCTACACCATCCACTGACCCATCACCAGGGTTCTGTGAGAGCAGGTCAGGGAGTGGGTCACTCTCTTCCTCCTGTCCCTCATCAGTAGCCATGAGCAAGCCCATGTCTGCCCTGTCCACATATGGTTTTAACCTGTTGACATGGAGAACCCTGTGGGGACTCCTGGGTGTTCCTAGGTCTACTAAGTAGGTAACCTCACCCTTCTGCTCAACAATGGTGTGGGGTCCACTCCATTTGTCTTGGAGAGCTGCTGGGGCCACTGGCTCCAACACCCACACCTTCTGTCCTGGCTGATAAACAGTCAGTACAGCCTTTGGTCATGCCAGGCCTTTTGAAGTTCCTGGCTAGCCTCAAGGTTTTTAGTTGCCTTTTTCATATACTCAGCCATCCGGGAGCGGAGACCAAGTACGTAGTCCACTATGTCTTGCTTTGGGGGCTTGAGAGGTAACTCCCATCCTTCCTTCACCAAGCACAGTGGACCCCTGACAGGGTGACCAAACAAAAGTTCAAAAGGGCTGTAGCCAACCCCTTTTGAGGCACCTCCCTGTACGCAAATAAAAGGCAGGGCAAGAGTATGTCCCATCTTCGCCTAAGCTTTTCTGGGAGCCCTTTAATCATGCCCTTCAAGGTTTTGTTGAATCTCTCAACTAAACCATTGCATTGTGGGTGATAGGGTGTGGTGAACTTGTAAGTCACTCCACACTCCTTCCACATTGCTTTTAAGTATCCAGACATAAAGTTTGCATCCCTGTCTGATACAACCTCCTTAGGGAAGCCCACTCTTGAGAAAATTCCCAGGAGGGCCCTTGCCACCACAGGTGCTGTAGTGGTCCTAAGGGGAATAGCCTCTGGGTACCTGGTGGCATGATCCACTACCACCAGGATAAACCTGTGCCCAGATGCTGTTTGGGGATCCATGGGACCAACAATGTCAATCCCCACCCTTTCAAAGGGAACCCCCACCACAGGTAGTGGTATCAGGGGGCCTTTGTAGTGCCACCTGCCTTGCCACTGGCCTGGCAGGTTACACAGGAGCGACAAAACTCCTTGGTGTCTTCAGACATGTGGGGCCAGTGAAAGTGAGGGACAATTCTGTCCCAAGTCTTGTTCTGGCCCAGGTGACCTGCTAAGGGAATATCATGGGCTAGGGTCAATAGGAAGCCCCTGAACTTCAGAGGTATAACCAACCTCCTGGTAGCACCAGGCTTGGGGTCTCTACACTCTGAGTACAAGAGTCCATCATCCCAATACACAGTATGGGGACCACTAGCTTTCCCAGCAGCCTCAGCAGCAGCTTGCTGTCTGAGGGGTTCAAGAGAGGGCAGCTCTGCTGCTCCTGGCTCAGATCTGCCCTGGAAGGTCCCCTGTCCCCAAGAACTCAACCTGGTCAGGTTCAAGCTCCTCTGGGACAGTTCCTTCCTCAGGACTGAGATCATCCCCCTCAGGGGACTGATCTTCCTTCTGAGCCAAGGGGGAAGGCACTGCCTTTACCCTACTACTCCTCTTCTTGGAAGGCACTTGGTCCATTATTCCAGAATCCAAGGCCTGTTCAGTGCTAGACATTTTGGCTTGTGACCTGGTCACAGCAAACACATCTGCAGGGATCCCCAGCATTTCTGCATGGGTCCTGAGCTCCACTTCTGCCCAAGCTGAAGTTTCTAAGTCATTGCCAAGCAAGCATTCAACGGGTAGGTCTGCACTTACCACAACCTTCTTAAGGCCAGTTACCCCTCCCCAGGAGAAGTTAACAACTGCCAGAGTATGGTCTGTTCTGACGTTGCTAGCATTGGTCACTTGGTACATTTCACCAAGTATAATCTGCCCAGGATTCACAAGGTCTTGTGTCACCATGGTGACACTTGCCCCTGTGTCCCTAAATGCCAAAGCCTCTCTTCCATTGATTAAAGGCTGTTGTCTGTACTTGCTCAGATTACTGGGACTCACAGAGGAGGTCATATCCATGCCTCCATCACAGACTAGGACAGCCTGAGTGAGTTCTCTGACTAGGTCAGAGCTCATCTCTTTACCCAGGGTCAACCCTACTAAACCCTTGGCTTGTGTAGTCCCACCACCAACTGTAGCTGCACTAGGGGGAGCAGGTGCCTTAGGGGCATTGGTGGGGGCTGGAGTCGAGTCTTTGGACTTGGTGCAATCACTGGTCCAGTGGGTCTTTTGCTTACAGACCTTGCACCATGGTTTTCTTTGGCCTTTCCCTTTGGTAGACTGTGAATCCCCACCTGAAGAAGATTTTTGGGGGCCTTGTGAAGACTTTTGATCTTTACCCTTCTCCCCACCCTTATCAGAGGTTTTCGAATCTTGCTTCTTAGGGTCACCACCTTGGTTCTGTACCTTCTGCTTCACCCTGGTTCTGACCCATTTGTCTGCCTTCTTTCCCAATTCTTGGGGAGAGGTCAGATCAGAGTCTACCAGGTGCTGATGCAACAGCTGATTTTGACAGTTATTAAGAATCTGCTCCCTCATTATCAGATTGTACAATCCTGTGAAGTCACATACCTTACTGCCCAATAACCAACCTTCCAGAGCCTTGGCAGAACAATCAACAAAGTCCACCCAGTCTTGAGTCTGTGCTTTTTGGGTATCCCTGAACTTTAACCTGTATTGTTCAGTGGTTAGGCCAAACCCATCAATTAGAGCACTCTTCAAGACTTTGTAATTATCAGCATCCTCCTCTCTAACAGTGAGGAGCTTGTCTCTACCTTTGTCTGCAAAGGAGAGCCACAAGATTGCTGCCCACTGCTCCTGAGGGACCCTCTGTACTTTACAGGCCCTCTCTAGAGCAGTTATCCATTTGTGGATATCATCCCCACTCTGGTAGGGAGGGACAATCTTGCTCAGGTTTCTATGGTCATAAGACCTTTCCCTATCTTTGGGGAAACTGCTGCCACCATGGGACTCTAGTCCCAACTTTTGTCTCTCTCTATAGAGATCTAGGGACTCCCTGTCTATAGCCAATTGCTGTTTCCTGAGTTCAAGCTGAGTTTGCTCATATTGAATCAGTCTCTTTCTTCTCTCATGAGAGGATTCCCTCCTATGAGAGGAGACAGAGGACCCTATTGAGGTGTCAGAGTGGTTAGACTCCTGAGAAGGAGACCTAGACCTTCTGGGCACACTCAGAACTCTTCCTGGGGGGACAAAGGGGAGGTCAGTCTGATCCTCTCCCTCCTCCTCCTCCACAGGAGGAATTGGATTCTCCAGGACAAGGTCATTTTCACCTTCCTGGCCAGTTTCAGAGGGGGGGTCCTGGGTTTCTTTACCCCTGGCCCCTCCCTCATCTTCTGCCCCACCCTCCTTGCCTACCCCTTCAGACCCTAGGGGCCTGCTGAGATCATCAGCTAGTAACACCTCCCTGAGGTGCTGGGTGCTGGCACTTTTGCCTGTCTTCAACTTCCTAGTAGTGCATAAGGCTCTCAATTCCAAGAATGGGAGTTTATCATACTTGGAGGGAAGAAGCCCACTAGCTTCTGGCAAGGACTCACTGGGTCCTGGCTTTGAAGACATCACTAGTGAGGTGTGGTGTATGCACTACCTACTCTAGTGTGGCCTACTAAACTCTCTTGAGTTGTAGAAAGGGTGTGCTGTCCCTTAACACACAACTCTAAGTTCAGTAGAACTTACTGTATTACTAAGCTTGATTATATGTACCTTAGGTACCCTTAGTGGTTTTCAGTTGATCAATTCAATTGAGATTATCTGGTAAAACAATAGCAAGCTGGAATCCCACACGCTGCACACCAATGTGAGAAGTTGGCCTGGCATATGCTGTCCACTAATTATAGTGGGCACCTTGCACCAGTCCAAACAACCCCTTATTGGAGATAGGTTAAAGACAACCTTTATTGAAAGCTATCCTAGTGGTAGCTATGGAGAGCAGCCTTCAGGCTAAGTCTTGAAGGAATGTAAAGCAGCTTGTTTTACCAGTCTATAATCTCTTGAGTGACCAAATGAAAGAGGACCACACCAGGTATATATTCAAAATATATGTATTTATTACTAAACACACCCCTCTAGTCTCTTTATGAGGCTAGAGTTCAAGTACATACGTTACGAGTTAGTTATCTACAGTAATAGCACAAATACACGTTTGAGCCCCAGGGGCGTACCAAACCATATACCAATAAAGTGGTATAAGAACCACGACTGAGCTAGACACAAGGCCTAGAGCCTGTAGAAGTGCTTGGACCACAAGGAACCACCCAAGGCAGTGACACAGGGGACCCACGGGGGACGCGTGCAGTGTATGAACACAACCGCGAACCACCGTTAACTTCTATGGGGAAAGTCGCGATTAGAATTTAAAAGAAAATGGACACTTAGAGGAGGACTTGGAGCAAACCCTTTGAGAACTAGGCTGTTCTAGTGTCTATACCCACGGGAGCACCGGAGTACTCGAGTTACCTCACCCAGGGAGGCCGGGTGCATAGGTGTCTTTCGGGGTCGGGTTTCGTCGTCGCTTTCTATGGCGATCTGCTGCAAAGTGCTGCTGGCGACCAAGTCGAAAGTGTTCGGGTGGATCCAAAGGTGGATCGAAGATCTGAAGAACCTGAAAGCAGAGGGGACAGAGTCTGGGTCACTAGCCAGTGACCAGGAAGGCGATGAGCAGATGCCCACCGATGTCGAGTGCTTCAGGTAGGTTGACGGTTATCTTGACTCTTCAGCCATGAGGTCTAGGAGGCATCAACGACAACCAGGAGCTTGATTCGAGCTGTCCCATGACGTTTGTCGATTGCAGGGGTGTCAGCGACCGGATTGGACCCAACAAGCCTTGGCAACGGCAAGTCTCGTGGAAAGCGAAGAAGGACGATGTTGCAAACCAGCAAGGTCTGGGGGACTCACCCAGCAAGGATAAGTCAGGGCACATCTGGAGCAACCAGGAAGCCCAAGCAGAAAAAGATTGGCCTTCGGGAGGGCCTACTAGCCAACAGACTAGCGACCGCAAAGGAGCCTCGAAATGGTGCACGTGGAGCTGGCTCACAGGACACTCGTGGAGTGGAGGCCAGTGATCTTCGGTGCAGTTGGTGCTGGAGGCTGGGGCTACTCTGAGCCCAAAGCACGACTTCGTGGGAGACCCAGAAGAGGATGCACTTGCAAATGCATTTGGTGTCCAGGGGTCATGGTTACACATTACCCACGACAGCTATGGGCCTCAGCTTTGCTGGGGACTCAGGGTATCCTCGGTGAAGTCTGGAAATCCACCTCTGGTGATGCAAAGACTTCGGCGTCCAACGGGAGCTTCAGCGATGCAGACCGGACAATTGCTTCTTTGGTGCCTGCCAAGCAGGGGAGTCACTCCTTGACCCCAAGGGAGATTCTTCAGTCCTCTAATCTTAAAGTAGAGCGTCGAAGGTCCAGGATTCTGTATCAGAGTTTCGTCCAGGTAAATCTAAAGTCCTAAGGACTGGGTTCCCTTACTTATACTAAGGTAGGGGGTTGGACATACTCTGTGACCCCACCTATGGGAGGGTCAGGGCAGAGGGGTGGTTACACCCTTTCCCTTTGTCCAGTTTCGCGCCAGAGCAGGGGCTGGAAGCCCCTGAGCCGGTTTGAACTGGGGTATGCACAGGGACACCAAGTGTGCCCCCAGTGCAGGACTTCAAAGCACCAGAGAGTGCTCCCGCCCAGCCCCAATACACACTATCCTGTCTGGGGAGGTGGTCACACCTCCCTGGGACAGGAAACCTATTGTCCAGGCCTCCCCTGCCGGAGTTTCGGTCAGCAGCAGGAGGCCAGACTCGTGTCTGTGGCAGCGGCATCCATTTTGTGATGCCAGGGCTTGGAAAGTCAGTACCGGGCATACCGGTGTGTACATGTCTTTCCCTCTAGAAGGGTGGAATGCTACCCCCGCCGCCAGAACTGGCGGGGGGTAGTATTCCAAGATGTTTGACACCAAACACGACATGTTTCCGTGCAGCCATCCCAAAGTTAGCATTTAACGTGAGGTTATAATGCGCTTAAGAGTATATGGTCAGGCTGCACTACAAACAGCATCAGAGAAGGGTCTCCGAACGCTGCAGAGGGGCCCAGCTCATGCAGGGGCACCCTCTCACATAGGAATCACGCACTCTGCCTTCAGGATTGATAAGGCCTGCCATAGGAGTGACTTATAGGTTTATATGTGTGTATGTATATAGTGATATAGGTAGCCTATATCACAGTAAGGGGTGCATGCACCACCTTACCCAGGCTGCAGTAGCAGACCTGTGGTGTCAGTTTGGATGGCCTTCCAGGGGTGGCACAATACATGCTGCAGCCCCTGGTAGGCTCTCTGAGGTACCTATGCCCTGGGTACATAGTATACGATATACTAGGGACTTATAAGGGCACTCCAGATTCCAATCAGAGATGTGCCTAAGGCACATGGAAACCATTTTAGAGAGGAAGCAGCTAGGCTGGGGTCCTGATTAGCAGGGCCCCAGCCAGACTAGGGTCGAAAAACAGTGAAGCATCAGCAAAAAGTGGGGGTACCCATGTGAAGCAGATCCTACTCTCCTACAAGGGTTGCAGAAAAAGGAAAGAGGAGTGCAGACAGAAGCAGCAGAGGTGCAGAAAGAAGCAAGAGAAGATCAGAAAGAAGCAAGAGAAGTGTATAAAGAGGCAAGAGGGGTACAGAAAGAGGCAAAAGATGTGCTGAAAGAAGCAACAGAGGTGCAGAAAGAGACAACAGACGTACAGAAAGATGCAGGAGAGTTGCACAAAGAGACAAGATAGGTGCACAAAGAGACATGGGATGTGCAGAAAAAGCGAAGATGAGTGAAGAAAGAGGGAAGCGGGGTGCAGGAAGAGGCAAGAGGGGTGCAGAGAGAAGCAAGATAGGTAAAGAAAGAAGCAAGAGAAGTGCAGGAAGAAGCAACAGGGGTGCAGAAAGAAGCAACAGATTTGCTGAAAGAGGCAAGATTGGTGCAGAAAGAGGCAAGAGAGGTGCAGAAAGAGGGGTGCAGAAAGAGGCAAGATGGGTGCAAAAAGAAGCAAAAGAGGTGCAGAAAAGGTAAGAGGGGTGCAGAAAGAGGCAAGAGAAGTACAGAAAGAACAAATGAGGTGCAGAAATTGGCAATAGAGGTGCAGAAAGAGGCAAGCGAGGTGCAGAAAGAGGGAACAGGGGTGCAGAAAGAGACAAGAGAGATGCAGAAAGAGGGAAGAGGGATGCAGAAACAGGAAGAAGAAGTGCTGAAAGAAGCAACAGAGGTGCATAAAGAAGCAAGAGATATGCAGAAAAAAAGCAACAGAGGGGCAGAAAGAGACAACAGAAGTGCAGAAAAGGGCAAGAGAGGTGCACAAAGCGACAAGAGAGGTGTACAAAGAGACAAGAAATGTGCAGAAAAAGGGAAGATGAGTGCAGAAAGAGGCAACAGGAGTGCAGAAAGAGGCAAGAGAGGTGCAGAAAGAGGGAAGAGGGTTGCAGAAAGAGGCAAAAAGGGTGCAGAGAGAAGCAAGAGATATACAGAAAGAAGCAAGAGAAGTACGGAAAGAAACAACAGGGGTGCATAAAGAGGCAAGAGAAGTGCAGAAAGATGCAACAGAGCTGCAGAAGGAGGCGACAGAACTGCAGAATGAGGCAAGAAAGTTGCAGAAACAGGCAAACAAGGTGCAGAAAGATGGAACAGGGGTGCAGACAGAGGCAAGAGAGGTACAGAAAGAAGGAAGAGTGGTCTTGAAAGAGGAAAAAGGGGTGTAGAAAGTTGTAAGAGATGTGCAGAAAGAAGCCAGAGAAGTGCAGAAGGAACCAACAGAGGTGCTAAAAAAGGAAAGAGTGGTGCAGAAAGAGGCAAAAAAAGTGCAGAAAGAAGCAACAGAGGTGCAGAAAGAGGAAATAGAACTGCAGAAAGATTGGTGCATAGAGAGGCAAGAGAGGTGCAGAAAGAGGGAAGAGGGGTGCAGAAAGAGGCAAGAGGGGTGCAGAAAGAAGCAACAGAGGTGCAGAAAGAAGCAAGAGAAGTGATGAAAGAGACAAGTTAGTTGCTTAAACAGGCAAAAGAAGTGCAGAACGAGGCAAGAGAAGTGTGGAAAGTAGCAACAGAGGTGCAGGAAGAGGCAAAAGAACTGCATAAAGAGGCAAGAGAGGTACAGAAAGAGGCAAAATAGGAGCAGAAGATGAAAGAGGGATAGAGAAAGAGGCAAGAGGGGTGCAGAAAGAAGCAAGAGAAATGCAGAAAGAGGCAAGAGTGGGACAGAAAGAGGCAATAGAGGCACAGAAAGAACCAACAGAGTTGTAGAAAGAGACAAGAGAGTTGCAGAAACAGGCAAGAGAGGTGCAGAAAGAGGGAAGAGGGGTGCATAAAGAGGCAAGAGGGGTGCTGAAAGAATCAAAAGAGGTTCAGCAAGAAGCAAGAGAAGTGCAGAAAGAAACAACAGTGGTGCAGAAAGAGGCAAGGGGTGCAGAAAGAGGCAAGAGAAGTGCAGAAAAAAGCAACAGAAGTACAGAAACAAGCAAGAGAGGTGCAGAAAGAGGGAACAGGGGTACAGACAGAGGCAAGAGAGGTACAGAGAGATGGAAGTGGGGTGCAGAATGTGGCAAGACGGATGTAGACTTTTGCAAGAGAGGTACATAAAGAAGCAAGAGAAGTGCAGAATGAAGCAACAGAGGTGTGGACAGAGGCAAGAGGGATGCAGAATGAGGTAAGACAAGTGCAGAAAGAAGCAACAGAGGTGCAGATGAAGAGGTAAGAGAGGTGCAGAAAGAGGGAAGAGGGGTCCAGAAAGAGGCAAGATGGGTGCAAAAAGAAGCAAGAGAAGTGAATAAAGAAACAAAAGAAGTACAGAAAGAAGCAAGAGAGGTGCAGAAAGAGGTAAGAGGGGTGCAGAACGAGTCAAAAGAAGTACAGAAAGAATCAACAGATGTGCAGAAAATGTCAATAGATGTGCAGAAACAGGCAAGAGAGGTGCAGAAAGAGGGAATAGGGGTGCAGAAAGAGACAAGAGAGATGCAGAAAGATGGAAGAGGGGTGTAGAAAGAGGCAAAAGAGGTGCAGAAAGCAGCAAAGAGAGGTGCAGAAAGAAGCAAAAGAAGTTCAGAAAGAAGCAAGAGAAGTACATAAAGAGGCAAGAGGGGTGAAGAAACAGGAAGAAGAAGCGCTGAAAGAAGCAACAGAGGTTCATAAAGAAGCAAGAGATATGCAGAAAGAAGCAACAGAGGTGCAGAAAGAGACAACAGAATTGCAGACAGAGGCACAAAAGATGCACAAAGAGACAAGAGAGGTGTACTAAGAGGCAAGAGATGTGCAGAAAAAGGGAAGATGAGTGCAGAAAGAGGCAACAGGAGTGCATAAAGAAGCAAGAGAGGTGCAGAAAGAAGCAAGAGAAGTGATGAAAGAGACTAGAGAGTTGCAGAAAGAGGCAAGAGAAGTGCTGAAAGAAGCAACAGATGTGTAGAGAGAAGCAAGAGAAGTGATGAAAGAGACAAGAAATTTGTAGAAAGAATAAGAAACGTGCAGAAAAAAGAAAGAGAAGTCCCGAAAGACGCAAGTGAGATGCAGAAAGAGGCAAATGAGGTGCAGAAAGAGGCAAGAGAGATGCAGAAAGAAGGACGAGGGGTGCAGAAAAAGGCAAGAGAGGTGCAGAAAGAGGCAAATGAGGTGCAGAAGAGGGATGAAGAAAGAGGCAAGAGGGGTACAGAAAGAAGCAAGAGTGATGCAGAAAGAGGCAAGGGGGTGCAGAAAGAGGCAATAGAAGTGCAGAAAAAACCAACAGAGGTACAGAAAGAGGCAAGAGAGTTGCAGAAACAGGCAAGAGAGGTGCAGAACGAGGGAAGAGGGGTGCAGAAAGAGACAAG
The DNA here is from genome assembly GCA_963921515.1 of Calotriton arnoldi. Lineage (NCBI taxonomy): Eukaryota > Metazoa > Chordata > Amphibia > Caudata > Salamandridae > Calotriton > Calotriton arnoldi. Next base: position 5,514 of record CAWUFW010029141.1, on the reverse strand, counting down.
AGGGGTGCCGAAAGAATCAAAAGAGGTACAGAAAGAAGCAAGAGAAGTGTAGAAAGAACCAAGAGAGGTGCAGAAAGAGGCAAGAGGGGTGCAGAAATAGGCAAGAGAAGTGCAGAAAAAAGCAACAGAGGTACAGAAACAAGCAAGAGAGGTGCAGAAAGAGGGAACAGGGGTACAGACAGAGGCAAGAGAGGTGCAGAAAGATGGAAGAGGGGTGCAGAATGTGGCAAGAGGGATGTAGAAATTTGCAAGAGAGGTACAGAAAGAAGCAAGATAAGTGCAGAAAGAAGCAACAGAGGTGCGGACAGAGGCAAGAGGTGTGCAGAAAGAGGTAAGAGAAGTGCAGAAAGAAGCAAAAGAGGTGCAGAAAGAGGCAAGAAAGGTGCAGAAAGAGGCAAGAGAGGTGCAGAAAGAGGTAAGAGGGATGCAGAAAGAGGCATGATGGGAAGATACTAGGAAATCTTTGGGAAGTTTTGGAAATGTGAACATTTGGTTACATTTTGAATATAAAGAACTTGTTAAGAATATGCAACAAGCGGGGGATGAAGATTACGGAAATATTCTTCAAGAATTGGTGTTTTGATGAAACATGGTAAACAAGCTTTAGAAAGTCGGTGTTAGAACCGGGGTCTCCAGTTGGCCAGAGTCTGCACCCTAGTCCAAGTAGGGACCACTGATTCCGACAAGGTAGCTTGGCGCAAGGCAGGTAGGCACGCACGAGGCAATGTGTAAAGTGATTGTGCAGCACACATCCACACTGACACAGTAAAGCACACACAAAGGAAGCGCCACTCCAGCTTTATGCAACAATTTAGGTCTCTTTATCTCAAGTTTAGGAAAAATCGGTCATAGTGAAGTAAACATATACTCAGGACTTTCCCCGTGCAGATTAACCATCAACAAAATATACGGCTCAATGAGTCTCTTTATCCAGCTCCTAACCAGTTCAGAATTAGCAAGAAGACAATGCCCACCCCCAAGCAGTGTTCGCAGAGGTAGTGTTCCCAGCGTGCTCTCACTAGGGGTGTTCCATTACCCTACGCTCCTGTGGGCGCAGTAACTCCTCAGGCAGTTACCAGGCAGTCTCAGGGGGAGATCATCATCCCCACACTGCAGGTATCCTCAGTGCTTTCCTGGTGGGGTAGATGCTGCACTGCCCGCAATCTGCCCCCTGCGGCAATCTGTTGGCACCGAGGCATTACCTGGGGAGGTGGTTGCAGGCACTAGGGCGATGTCCCTTTCCCTCGGGGCTCTCCCTCGAAATGCGCTGTGCTCTGGAAGGCCCATGACGGCTCCGGCTTACGTGCCCCTCTTCCCGGCAGCCGAGGACCTGGGCCGGGGGGCGCAGTGACATTCCGTGCTCCCCGGAGTTCCTCACACCCCTTCTTGGCGAGGCCTGGGTTGCCCGGGTGACGCTCAACTCGGCATCCAATCCACGCGTGGCTTCCCCGGAAGGCCGCCGATGACGCGCCCGGCCGGACCAATCCCAGCGCGGCGCCCTCCGGCTGTTGCTGGGGATTCCCTCAGGTGTGCTTCTCAGCCCGGGGTGACGGTGGTGATCCTTGGCCAGGCCGCCCTGGATGACACGAGGCAGCGGCAAGCCCCCAGGCCCGCAGTACTTCGCACACAGCGCCTCCCAGGCCCTCCACGCTCCTTTCTGCAGCGCCTCTCACCTTGACAACGTCCCGGCTGCAGCGGTGATCTCCAGCTCGCAGCGCTTCTTTCCACAGCGCTATGTCTACAGTCAGGCCAGGGACGGCGGAGGTGGGCCTGAGGGATGGAAGTGACACTCCCACACCCCCGGGGCTGCGGAGGCGGCACAGATGAGGTAGGGGACATGGGGCTTCTTGGGGACTCCCCCTCACCCAGAAGGGGCACAGTCAGCAATACTTCATGGAGACACTCTGGGGATGTTACCGGTGGTCTCCCTGGCAGGCAAGATCAGCAGTCAGGAGGGCAGCTCAGCAAGGTGGGGCAGCAGGTCCTAGGAGCAGTCAGCCTCAGCCATGTGGCCATCCTCTTAGCGCAGCAGTCTTTACTCTAGCCGGGATCCTCCCTGGTCCAGCAGTGTAACAAAGATGTGTGGCCAGCAACCCCCCTCTTACACCCTCAAGTCATGTGACCCAAAAAGGCGGCAAGGTCTGGCGGCAACCTGGGGGGTTGGAAGGTTCTGGAATAATCTAGGGGCTCTGTGGTGTTCCCTGTCTCCTCTGTCCTGTCTGTCTGCGGTGACAAGAGGCGGGCCGTAAGGGCTACAGTAACATCCAGTCCCGGCCTATTCCAACTACTAGCGCGCAGACAGGACAGTGGCCTCACTGCAGTAGCAGGGGCCTGTGGCAACCATGTTTTTAGGAGAGAGCACCTGCACCTCAGCACTGTTTAGCAGCGGTAAGGTGCCCAGAGTCCTATGTCCAACAAAACGGGCGGTCAGATAAGAGGCACAAAAAGGGACAAAATGTAGGGGAAGACTACCCCAGGGCTGACAGGTCTAACACGCGTCCCCCCCAGCCGAAAGTGGGGAGACCTACCCAACCTCTAGGGAGTTCTCGTCACTAAGGCGGAAAACCTAGAGAGACCGTCCAGCATTGGCGTGGTCTACTCCGGGTCGGTGTTCCACCCTGAAGTCCATACCCTGGAGGGAAATGGACAATCTCAACAATTTAGGGTTTCGCCCTCATTTGCATGAGCCACCGGAGGAGCCGGTTGTCGGACTGAATTAGGAAGTGAGAGCCAAAGAGGTATGGCCGCAGCTTCTTCAGAGCCCAGTCCACCACGAAAGCTTCTCTTTCTATTGTACTCCACCGTTGTTCCGGGGGGAGTAGCCTCCTGGAAATGAAGGCCACGGGTTGGTCCAGGCCCTCCTCATTGAGTTGCGAGAGTACTGCCCCGATGCCATGTTCAGAGGCGTCCGTTTGAACGATGAATTCTTTCGAGAAGTCCGGGGCCCTGAGCACTGGAGCAGTGCACAAAGCCTGCTTGAGGGAATCAAAAGCTTTCTGGCAAGCTTCGGTCCAAATCACTTTCCTCGGTTGTTTCTTGGAGGTTAGCTCCGTCAAGGGGGCCACAATACTGCCATACCCCTTGACAAATCAGCGGTAGTATCCAGTGAGGCCCAGGAAAGCCCTGACCTCTGTCTGGGTCTTGGGGGGCTGCCAGGCGAGGATGGTTTCGATCTTGGCCTGTAGGGGCTGCACCTTACCCCCGCCCACCAGGTGTCCCAGGTAGACTACGGATCCCTGTCTGATCTGGCATTTGCTAGCCTTGATGGTCAGGCCCGCCTGCTGCAGGGCCTGCAGCACCTCCCGCAGGTGACTCAGATGCTCCTCCCAGCTGCCGCTGAAGATGGCTATGTCATCCAGGTAGGCAGTGGAGAAGGCCTCTAACCCAGACAGTACTCAGTTCACCAACTGCTGGAAGGTGGCAGGAGTGTTTTTCAGTCCAAAGGGCATCACCCTAAACTGGAAGTGGCCTTCTGGGGTGGAGAAAGCGGACTTCTCCTTGGCCCCTTCCATCAGGGTGATCTGCCAGTACCCTGACGTAAGGTCAAAGGTACTCAAGTATCGGGCAGCCCCCAGCCGATCAATGAGCTCATCCGCCCTAGGGATGGGATGAGCATCCGACTTGGTCACTGAGTTGAGTCCTCGGTAGTCCACACAGAACCGAAGTTCAGGTGTGGTGCCTGGTGGGGCTGCTTTGGGTACCAAAACCACCGGACTAGCACAGGGGCTGTTGGAGGGCTCAATCACCCCCAACTCCAGCATCTTAGTGACCTCGCTCTGGATGCTGGCCTTCACTTTATCCGACAGCCTATAAGACTTTGTTTTGACAGGGAGGCTGTCCCCTGTGTCCACATCATGGGTACATAGGTGGGTAATCCCAGGGGTGAGGGAGAACAAAGAAGAGTACTGCTCCAATACCTGGCGGCAGTCCCTCTGTTGCTCAAAGGTCAAGGACGGGGAGAGAACCACTCCCTCCACCGATCCGTCTTTCTCTTGGGATGCCAGAAGGTCCGGAAGAGGCTCGCTCTGCTCCTCCTCGCTCCCATCAGTCACCATCAGGAGGGTGAGCTCAGACCTCTCCTGGTGTGGCTTGAGGCAGTTGACATGCAACACTCGGTGGGGTTGCTTTGGGGTCTTAAGATCCACTACGTAAGTGGCCTGGCCCTTCTTCTCCAGTATTTCATACGGGCCAGTCCATTCGGTCCTGGAGGGCACTAAGCTCTCTCGGGCTCCATGACCCACACCTTCTGTCCAGTGTCCAATTCCACAGGGTGGGCATTCCGGTCACTACCATTCTTTCATGACCGCCTGGCTGGCCTCTAAGTTGTCCGATGCCTCTTTCCACAGCTCAGCCATCTGGCTGCGGAACGCCAACATGTAGCTCACTACATCTTGGGGGAGCCTCCTGGGAGGCTTCTCCCACCCCTCCTTCACGAGGCTGAGAGGTCCCCTGACCGGGTGTCCGTACAGGAGCTCAAAGGGGCTGAAGCCCACCCCCTTCTGCAGCACCTCCCGGTAGGAAAACAATAGGCAGGGCAAGAGGACGTCCCACTTCTTCCTCAGGTCCTCAGGCAGACTCCTGATCATAACTTTCAGGGTCTTGTTGAATCGTTCAACAAGCCCTTTGGTCTGGGGGTGGTAAGGGGTGGAGAACTTGTAAGTCACTCCACTCTCCTTCCACATGGCCTGCATATAGGCGGACATAAAGTTGATGCCCCTGTCCGGCACCACCACTTTGGGGAAGCCCACTCGGGTAAAAATTCCCATCAGGGCCCGCGCCACCGCAGGTGCAGTGATGGTCCTCAGAGGGATAGCCTCCGGGTACCGGGTGGCGTGGTCCACCAGGACCAGGATGAACCGGTGACCAGCAGAGTTCGGCGGATCCATCGGCCCCACAATGTTGATGCCCACCCGCTCAAAGGGGGTACCAACGACCGGTAGTGGTTCCAGGGGGACCTTCAATTTTGTCCCTGTCTTTCCACTATCTTGACAGGTCACACAGGTCCTGCAAAAGGTATCAGAAGAAATCCTCATCCGGGGCCAATAGAAGTGTGGGACTAGACGAGCAAACGTTTTGTCTTGGCCCAAGTGTCCCGCCAAGAGGATCTCATGCGCTAACTCCAACAAAAAGGCCTGATAGCATTGGGGGACCACTAAGGCCCTAGATGACCCATGCACCGGAGCCTTGGGCTCACTGTAAAGGAGGCTGTCCTCCCAATGAATGTGGTAATTCCCTGAAACATTTCCGGCTGCTTGGGCTTCGGCCTGTCGCCGCATGCCCTCAAGGGTGGGGCACTCCTTCTGTGCCTGACAAAACTCCTCCTGGGTAGGCCCTCCTTCCACCTGCCACTCTGCAGGGGTTGGCAAGTCCCCCACGGGAACAACGTCACCCTCCGTGGACTCCGGGTGCAACCAGCCTGCGGGTGCCCCATCCATCACACGTGGTGCGTTCTCTGGAAGCGTTTTCCTCGTCAGCAGCTGGCTGGGCCATTGTCCCAGGCTCCAGCCCTGGTTG
>CAWUFW010029140.1:0-19714 GCA_963921515.1 Calotriton arnoldi | reverse complement strand
ATCTCGGTCGGAGGCGCACTCAATCACCATTCGGTCGGGAAAAAGCCATGCGAAAGCCAGTTTCCCGACCGATCCGTACAGCACACCGAACGAGCAAGTACGATGCGCACAACAGCAAAAATTCCGGCCGAGCCGTACTCACCCAAACCAGGTCCTGTTCTCCGACCGAGGCGAATCCGGAAACGCCGAATCGAGTCGCACGGAAGGGAAAATGCAGCCCCGTCCGGCCGGACAAGTACGATGCGCTTTCCGTACGCGCCGAACCCGTCGCTACGCACGGCACGTCAAAGCATCCGGGAGAGGCGCACATAAGCTCCGAATCGCGCCACAACACGATCCACGGCTACGAGACGAACACAGCACAGACGAGGACGACGCGAAGCGACGAGGACGAAGCGAAGCGACGAGGACGAAGCCAAGCGACGAGGACGACGCGAAGCAACGAGAAGGACGAACGACACGAACCAACCATGAATCCCTTCGTCCCGATCATACCAATATTCTACATCTACTACCGGAACAGGCACGGACGCGTACGGCGCAGAAGGTAAGTCAGACACCAACCACAAAACACATACAACACGTACACGACACATCACACACATACACTGGGAATCTGAATATACTTGCAACAGCAGCACCATAGGGGCGGGATGCCCATCACCAATGCCACATATGCACACAGGGGCCTGAATGCGCGCCACCACCCCAACCCAGGGGGGCTGGATGCCCACCACTACTACCACCCTCACCCAGGGGGGCTGGATGCCTACCACTACTACCACCCTCACCCAGGGGTGGCAGGATGCCTACCACTACTACCACCCTTAGCCAGGGTGGCAGGATGCCTACCACTACTACCACCCTTAGCCAGGGGGCAGGATGCCTACCACTACTACCACCCTTAGCCAGGGGGCAGGATGCCCACCACTACTACCACCCTTAGCCAGGGGGGCTGGATGCCTACCACTACTACCACCCTTAGCCAGGGGGCAGGATGCCCACCACTACTACCACCCTCACCCAGGGGGGCTGGATGCCTACCACTACTACCACCCTCACCCAGGGGTGGCAGGATGCCTACCACTACTACCACCCTTAGCCAGGGTGGCAGGATGCCTACCACTACTACCACCCTTAGCCAGGGGGGCAGGATGCCTACCACTACTACCACCCTTAGCCAGGGGGGGCTGGATGCCTACCACTACTACCACCCTTAGCCAGGGGGGCAGGATGCCCACCACTACTACCACCCTCACCCAGGGGGGGCTGGATGCCTACCACTACTACCACCCTTAGCCAGGGTGGCAGGATGCCTACCACTACTACCACCCTCACCCAGGGGTGGCAGGATGCCTACCACTACTACCACCCTTAGCCAGGGGGGGCTGGATGCCTACCACTACTACCACCCTTAGCCAGGGGGCAGGATGCCCACCACTACTACCACCCTCACCCAGGGGGGCTGGATGCCTACCACTACTACCACCCTTAGCCAGGGGGGCAGGATGCCTACCACTACTACCACCCTCACCCAGGGGGGCAGGATGCCCACCACTACTACCACCCTTAGCCAGGGTGGCAGGATGCCTACCACTACTACCACCCTTAGCCAGGGGGGCAGGATGCCTACCACTACTACCACCCTTAGCCAGGGTGGCAGGATGCCCACCACTACTACCACCCTTAGCCAGGGTGGCAGGATGCCTACCACTACTACCACCCTTAGCCAGGGGGGCAGGATGCCTACCACTACTACCACCCTTAGCCAGGGGGCAGGATGCCTACCACTACTACCACCCTTAGCCAGGGGGCAGGATGCCTACCACTACTACCACCCCAACCCAGGGGGGCTGGATGCCTACCACTACTACCACCCTTAGCCAGGGGGGCAGGATGCCCACCACTACTACCACCCTCACCCACGGGGGGCAGGATGCCTACCACTACTACCACCCTTAGCCAGGGTGGCAGGATGCCTACCACTACTACCACCCTTAGCCAGGGGGGCAGGATGCCTACCACTACTACCACCCCAACCCAGGGGGGCTGGATGCCTACCACTACTACCACCCTTAGCCAGGGGGGCTGGATGCCTACCACTACTACCACCCTTAGCCAGGGGGGCAGGATGCCCACCACTACTACCACCCTCACCCAGGGGGGCTGGATGCCTACCACTACTACCACCCTCACCCAGGGGTGGCAGGATGCCTACCACTACTACCACCCTTAGCCAGGGTGGCAGGATGCCTACCACTACTACCACCCTTAGCCAGGGGGGCAGGATGCCTACCACTACTACCACCCTTAGCCAGGGGGCAGGATGCCCACCACTACTACCACCCTTAGCCAGGGGGGCTGGATGCCTACCACTACTACCACCCTTAGCCAGGGGGCAGGATGCCCACCACTACTACCACCCTCACCCAGGGGGGCTGGATGCCTACCACTACTACCACCCTCACCCAGGGGTGGCAGGATGCCTACCACTACTACCACCCTTAGCCAGGGTGGCAGGATGCCTACCACTACTACCACCCTTAGCCAGGGGGGCAGGATGCCTACCACTACTACCACCCTTAGCCAGGGGGGCAGGATGCCCACCACTACTACCACCCTTAGCCAGGGGGGCTGGATGCCTACCACTACTACCACCCTTAGCCAGGGGGCAGGATGCCCACCACTACTACCACCCTCACCCAGGGGGGCTGGATGCCTACCACTACTACCACCCTCACCCAGGGGGGCAGGATGCCTACCACTACTACCACCCTCACCCAGGGGGGCAGGATGCCTACCACTACTACCACCCTTAGCCAGGGGGGCTGGATGCCTACCACTACTACCACCCTCACCCAGGGGGGCAGGATGCCTACCACTACTACCACCCTTAGCCAGGGGGGCTGGATGCCTACCACTACTACCACCCCAACCCAGGGGGGCTGGATGCCTACCACTACTACCACCCTTAGCCAGGGGGCAGGATGCCCACCACTACTACCACCCTCACCCACGGGGGGCAGGATGCCTACCACTACTACCACCCTTAGCCAGGGGGCAGGATGCCCACCACTACTACCACCCTTAGCCAGGGGGCAGGATGCCCACCACTACTACCACCCTCACCCACGGGGGGCAGGATGCCCACCACTACTACCACCCTCACCCAGGGGGGGCAGGATGCCTACCACTACTACCACCCTCACCCAGGGGGGGCAGGATGCCTACCACTACTACCACCCCCACTCATAGGATGGACAATGCATGACACAACAAGCACACCACAACCTAGGGAATGCAAGATTAAGACATCCCCCCACCACCATGACAAGCGTGTGTAGGCTGTGTCAAATGCCTACAACACCGAACATGACTTTCAACATACAATGTGACCCCCTAGCACATGTGCCACACATATATGTGTGTGGCACCCACAATGCAAGCAGCCCATGACCATTGTGGCAATGGGGCCTAAACCCCCATCATCACAGTGACCAAAAGGTAAGTGTGGGGTCCATAGCTGAAGCACATTTTGACCATTGTGGCAATGGGGTCTAAACCCCCATCATCACAGTGACCAAAAGGCAAGTGTGGGGTCCATAGCTGAAGCACATTTTGACCATTGTGGCAATGGGGTCTACACCCTCATCATCACAGTGACCAAAAGGTAATTGTTGACAAAGAAAGAGCTGCAACTGCCAAACTGCATGGATCATTCCTGCTCACAGAACCAAAAACTCATCTGTGGCAAAGTAGTGTATGTGTCCCATTGCAACATAAATTGGGGGAGCCAAATACTGCAGTGCAAATGAAACATTCCTTTGGCCATGTGCAGACAAACAACACCCATGGGGGCTGAGACCGTCAACAGTCATCAATGACACAATGACAGAAGTGACCATCAGAATGCAGAACCACATATTTGCACCAATGGGCACACAAATGCAGATACCCTGTGGAGACAGCAGATGTGAGGTGAACAGATACCATACCATGGCAGCAATGGGACACACAAACCATGATCACTGTGCTGACCGATGACCTAGGAGTCCCAGGGACAGCAGGGGAAACACACCAAACAACATACAGCCAATGGCACACCCAAGATATGCCAATGCAGTGGTGCAGATGCACAAACACAAACAGGCAGACCAACACTGTCATCATACACAGCAGGTGAGGGGTGGGGGTGCCAGTGTCCCCAGGCAACCACACAACACATGAGGAGAGCTGAATACCAATCATACAGATGTGCATACACTGCCACACTAAGGTAACTCATGGATCCAAATCCCCTATGTGGGCAAGCAGGCATTGTCAGGTGAGAGGGAGCACAAAACACACATGTCACACAGGCACGTAGGAACAACAACTGACACAGCAAGTCACAGACACACCACAGCACCACCCCCAGGGCCCCCACAATGTGGTGACCCTGGGCTGAATAAAAATACCACTGTGATGACAAAGCTAAATGTCGTTCACACTATGAACCACAGTCAGGTGTCCTGAGCAACAAACTACCATCACACCTACACAAGCACAAATCAATCAGCATGGCCAGTAAGCCAAGGCCAACATGGAGGCAGGGGCCTAGCCGGGCAACAACTCTCATCTGCACACACTCAACACCACACCCCTCGACCTCCAACAATGTGCAGCAGTGAAGTACACATGCACTGGTGACATTGCACATGCACCCATGACTATTCCAGGGTGGTGGGTGGGAACCAAGGTGTAGAAACACATCACACATGGACACTCAACAAGACTCCTGAATGTCTGACACACTGCACACTACGCTGTACATGGACATGACGGCAATACCACACCGACCAATGGGATCCCAGCCACAGTCACACACCAATGAAGAAGCCAAGGTCACCCACAAAGAACACACATAGACAACTTCCAACATTGCAGCTCTGACCCTGAGGAGTGGCAGCAGTCACACACACAACATGTCACAATCACTGAAAGATAACACAAACTGGAAATCACATGACAGGGGCAAACAACAAGTGCCAAGGGGAAACCTGACTGTGACCCATCTGCGTCTGCACACAAACTCAGCCCTGACAGCAAACACACCTATGGGTGACACCCTGATGACCAGTAATGTGCCATGCACCCACATCACAGAGAACACAGGGAGAAGACTTTGGGGGAACATAGCTCAAGTCAGCAAGCATCACAAACAGGTACAACACTAGGGATCACAGCATGCGCAGATGAATGGAAGTGAACACACAGACATGCACATACAACACACACCTTGGGTGCAGGCAATGTCACACGTGTACACACTGCCATGAGGGGACTCCACTCCTGTGTGAGGAAAGCTGTGCCATATGTTGCCTCAGTAGGGCCCCATCATGTCAGCTGAGCACTTGGTCACACAATCAACAATTAGCACCAAATGAGGGCTCCCATCACATCAGCCTGGTCATGGATGTGCCAACGGAATCATCAGCACAGATCCAACACACTTGTATAGCAATGTTGCACTGACTACACGGATGAGTCCCTCCCCATTGATGCCCAAACCTGCATGTCCACTGGAGATGGCAACACGGTCAGGGAAGTAGACAAATGCAACGATGGCAGGCACAACAGATGTGCAGGGGTGGAAGCCACAGATATGAAATTGCCAATGTAAGTAGGAAACCCATTGCCAAATACTGAACACATGACACCCTCAGATGCTGCTATTGATGACATGGATACACCACATGATAGGACACATTCCCCCTGGACCACATGGGTTCCTGCACAGTAACACTTCATAATCATGAGACCAGATATCACCATCACTGCAGCAAGGGCATGGTTAGCTGCACCAACAACATGTACATCTGAAGCATGAGCACTAGAGAAAAGAAAGTTGCTTTATTCAGCATATGTGTTGAGGCCAAACGAAGTCCTGAAAAAAGAGCAAAGGCCAATGGCCAGTCCATTGTCAAAGTTCAAACAGGGTGACACTGGCAGATGTCACCCTACGCATGCCTGCACAATACCAGGGACAATCCACTAGGAGGGGCAACCGGGGGGCAGGCCAGGCACCGCAGGGACAGGATCAGGGCTCACCAGGGGGAGTCAGGGAAGGGGTGGTGGGTGCAGGAGAGCCACTGACAACTGCAGTGGAGGTGTCTGACATGGTGTGTGCCGGCACAACTGGGGGGCATGACACAGATGTCGTGGGTGCCGGCACAACTGCAGTGGACCCTGCAGATGGGGTGGACAGGTCCGCCACTGCAGTGCCCAAGTCAGACAGGGCGGTAGTGGACTCCACTGCAGTGCCTACCTCCAGGGGAGGAGAATGGGGAACAGGCAAGGTGGGTTGGACAGAGGGGGGACACCCTCACCACATCAGTGGCACAGACAAGCGCAGCGGGGGGTGTGGTGCTGGGAGAGCAAGTGGCAGGGGGAGAAGGCCGGAGCATCTTGGGGATGGTATATCTGTGGGTGGGGGAACCTGGGGCAGGGTGTGGTGGGGGCACCTGTGCAGTGGGGGCCTGAGGGATGGAGGACGGAGACCTTGTGCCTGAGCTGCAGGGTGGTGGCGGGGTCTTGCTCTTAGCACTCCGGGGGACTTGCGGGTGGGGGCCTCAGTCCGTCTGCGCCTGGGGGAGGGTGTCCGGGGGCGAGGGGCACTCTGCTCCGTGTGGGTGGGCTTCCTCTTCCCCCGGGATGCTGGAGCAGCTTCATCGGTGGGGAAGAGGCCGAGGTCACAGAGGAAGAGCTGCTGTGACTTTGGGGTTGCAGGTGAGGCAAGGGAGGGTGCTTTGGAGGGAGAGGGAACTGAGGACTGCGCAGTGCATGTGGATGCGTGTGTGTGTTCCAGGGCCCCATCCCCTGTGAGTCTGGCTTCAGTCCCCTGAATGTGCGTGCGTGTGCGTTTTGTCATTGGCGTGTGTGTCAGTGTGCTGGATGTGTGTGTGCTGGTGTGTGCCTGTGCCAGTGTGTGTGTGCCTGGGATGGGTAAGGTGCTGGGGAGTGTGGATGGAGCAGAGGCAGGAGGGGTGAGGGACCGTTTGAGGAGGGACACTGCTGCCGTCAGGGAGGAGTCCATGGACCTATTGCCCCTCTGTAGGTCAGACATGCCCGATGAGATGCCCTCCATGAACGACACCAGCTGAGTCAACAGCGCGGTGTGCGCATGGAGGACACTCAGCATGGCTGTCTGCCCTACATGGAGCTGGCGAAGGAGGTACACAGACTCCTCACTCAGGGCAGCAGGGGACACAGGGGCAGGGGGTGCGGTGCCTGGCCCAAAGGAGACACGCTCCCGGACATGGGAGCCTCCACGGACCTGGGGAATGGGAGCCGATGGGAGGGCGGTGGTGGTGCTGGTGGTGGCGGGGACAGCAACACTAGCTGGGGTGTGGTGGCTGCTGACACCCGCCTCCACAAGGGAGTCATCCTCCGAGTTGCTCTGGTCCTCAGCTGAGGTGGATGCTGCTGAGGACTCCTCGGTGTGGCTCCCTCGCCCTCCGTGCCACTGGGTCCCTCCGACCACTCCTCGGCTGCTGACCCAGTCTGGCTCTCCGGCTCCTCCTGGTCCGTGGAGCTGTCCCCTTCCGTGGCCGTGGATGTATCTGCAAACAATGGGGAAACAGACAGACATCAGTCACCTGCACCAAACGCACACACCACTGTGAGCACAGCACATTACAGAGCAAGCCCTGGCATCATTAGTTGTACATTGCTAAAAGTGCCCTAATTGAACAGGAGAAGTCAATTGTCAGTCTGATGCCAAGCATGGCACTCACATCCCACATGGCCTTGCACCCATCTGTCTGGTGTCTGTTGGATTGCAACACCCCAGTGTTGACACATGCACCAAGTACACAGTAGTTGGACAGTGCAGAGGACACGGTGTGGACACATCACAGCTCTTGCCACTGAGTCAGTACAGGTTTACGGATGTAAGGGATGCCCAGAGTCAAATAGGAAATGCATGTGATGCATTCCAGCGACAGACACCATGATGCACCCATGTCCTGATAGCCAGCGCCACTATGGTGTGCATGTAGCACATGTCACTCCCCTGCAGGATCACCAATCAGTAGACACATGCCATGGCGGAGGCATGACTGCAAAGTCATACATCACTGTCTCAGTGATGTATGACTTTGCAGCCAGACAACAACACTCTGCACTGTGTCACAATAGTAGGTCATGGGGAATGCAAGTCCTGGAGCTGCACAAGTGCACATGTACATCCCCCCCACAACACATCCTCTTAACCCTCATCTGTCCAGGTCATACCTATTGGACATATGGGAGACCTGTGACACTACCCTCTGAACCTGAGCCCCTCACACTCTGCTGTGCATGGGGAACAGCTGCCTGAACTTCACATTTACATGCCCCAGTCTGCATGGGCAGCTGATCAGACACCTATGTGTCACACAAGTATCGTCTCCTATGGTCACATCTCCAGTGGCATGCTGAGCCCCTACCAAGAAACTCCACAGCAGTCCTGGCGACTAATCCACAGCACACTGACACAGAGGCAGACACCTGAGGGGTCAAATCACTGTGCACAATGTGTCCTCTGATACACGGGAGTGGGAGTACAGAGTGTATTGTATGGCCTGGAGTAGGCATGACTGTCCAGCCCCACATGAATGAGGGATGAGCCCTGGACTGTAGGCAGCTGGCTAAGTATGTGTGACACACGTCATATACATACTCCTGGGGCCCAAACATTGTTCCCACCCGCAGCATGGGTGTGTGCCAGGTACCCCAGCCACATGTGGTGGATCAGCTCAGCAATTGGACCACAGATCAAAGTAACACGCTGAATACATGTCAGAATACAGGCATTGTGTAAGCAATGGACCCACCCATGATGCCCACCACAGAGTCAGGGAAACAGATGCTGTCTCCCACCTTGAGTCAAGCAAACTGCAAGGACACAGTCCTAAGTGACAGAATTCCCTGCATGTAAGGGCCACACCTGGGTATCAGATGAGGAGTGGGCAGTGCACAATAGAGGGACATGGCTCCTGGACAACATGACTGCTGTACTGTGGCAGTTCAACCTGGCCCGAGGAGGGCACATAACATGTTAGACAGAGTACACAGTGCAGTCTTTGACTCACCCCCTCCTTGCTGCTCTCTGGCCTTCAGCTGCCCATCCAGGTCTGGAAAGACCACCGCCAGGATCCTGAGCATGTGGGGGGTCAGGGTCCGTGTTCCGCCCCTCCTGCGAGGAGGCGACAGCTTCAGCTGGACCCGTGCAATCCTCCGGGTCCAGCCCCGAAGGTCCTGCCACCTCTTTTGGCAGTTGCGGATCCGGCGCTTGTAGACCCCCACGGACCGGACAGCCCGGACGATGTCCTTCCATATCTCATGCTTCCGATGGGCAGAAGCCTGTCAGGATGACAAAGTGATAAGGCCATTACTACACATGCAACATATCCGTGCATGACACAGTTGCATATACATGTCGCAATCACAGGGGCACATGGTGTACCCAGGCAGTGCACGGCTGCCCATGGACAGTTTTCCAGAAGTCACTACATGGTATCATAGCATGGGGAGTAAAACCCTGTTCAGAAGCACTGTCACTGCACCATACCTGTCCAGTGCAAGTCACTACACACTATGGGGGGTGACAACTACTCAGTGAGCCTGCTAGCCAGTGGTGTGCTGACTCTCAGCCTTGCTAGTCAGACAAAATGCACATTCAGAAAGGCAGTGCACAGAACACTCACCTGCTCCCCTGGTGTCCCATACAGCTTGCTGTACTGTGGAAGTAGGCTGTCCAGCAGGGCCTGGTTCTCTTCAAGGCTGAAGGCTGGGGCTCTCTCCACAGTACGTGCCATTGCAGGGTCCAGAGGGGCAGAGACAGCAGCAGTGCAGTGGCAGATGTCGTCCTGGAGCATGTAGTGCAGGCAAGTGGGCTCTCAGGGGAACATGCAGCAATATATATGTGCTGGAGAGGCAGATACTGTCCCTTGTGTCCAAAGTGATAGGTCCAAGTCGTTTGCATCTTCTGAATCTGGCCAATCCATGGAATAGCAGCACCAAAACACGCCCACAGCATCCTTCAAAATTTCAACTTCATGACATACATGATTTTGCAACATTGTTGTGGGTGACCAACTGATTTTCCAGCAACCGACTCGTTCGAATATTCGAAAACGCGTCCGTTGCCAGGCAAGCCCATTGTCAATGGGTGCGCACCGATCGGTCCATTGAGGTACAACGCGCACAGGGGTACAACGCGTACCCGCACACATTGAAAGCAATGGGCCGGCCGGAGGCACCGATCGGTCCATTGCAGTACAACGCGCACAGGGGTACAACGCGTACCCGCACACATTGAATGCAATGGGCCGGCCGGAGGCACCGATCGGTCCATTGCAGTACAACGCGCACAGGGGTACAACGCGTACCCGCACACATTGAATGCAATGGGCCGGCCGGAGGCACCGATCGGTCCATTGCAGTACAACGCGCACAGGGGTACAACGCGTACCCGCACACATTGAATGCAATGGGCCGGCCGGAGGCACCGATCGGTCCATTGCAGTACAACGCGCACAGGGGTACAACGCGTACCCGCACACATTGAATGCAATGGGCCGGCCGGAGGCACCGATCGGTCCATTGCAGTACAACGCGCACAGGGGTACAACGCGTACCCGCACACATTGAATGCAATGGGCCGGCCGGAGGCACCGATCGGTCCATTGCAGTACAACGCGCACAGGGGTACAACGCGTACCCGCACACATTGAATGCAATGGGCCGGCCGGAGGCACCGATCGGTCCATTGCAGTACAACGCGCACAGGGGTACAACGCGTACCCGCACACATTGAAAGCAATGGGCCGGCCGGAGGCACCGATCGGTCCATTGCAGTACAACGCGCACAGGGGTACAACGCGTACCCGCACACATTGAAAGCAATGGGCCGGCCGGAGGCACCGATCGGTCCATTGCTGTTCAACGCATCACTGTACATGTGACTGGCATATGTCAGCATGCCTGTCTCAGATGGACATATGCCAGCCACAGATAGCTCCCAGGGAGTGAGGGGCACACCTACATCACGACAGCCTGTCCAAACCTTATCATAAGGCATGTAAGGCTGCATTTCCTATTGTGTGTATGTTGGTGTACATGTTGTCCTGTGGGTGTCACCTGTGGGCAGCCACCCCCAGGCTGTGCACGTGTTAATGGGGACAGGATCCTGGGTGTTACGTGTACGTGACCACTGTGATGTGCAACTGTTCATATCTGTGCATGTGCCATGGTCACATTTCACAGTGGTGTTTGTGTATGTCATGTCACATACCCCGTGAGTCCCATGTGGGACGGTATGTTTGAGCCAGGGTGTCCCAGTGGCACAATAGTGATGGCCCTCCACAGTCTTTGTGCATGTAGTGTTTACAATGTCTCTGATTTCATGTGCACAATGGGAGACAGTCTCCACATCCACGTTGTGTGTGCATGGACTCTGATGTTGTGCGTGTGTGTCACAGACGTCCATGGCTCTCCTGCCATGGCAAGTGTGGCCACTACCTGTGGGGGTCATGTTTGTTTTGTTGTGGTGTACACATGATACTCCAGGTGATGCCAGTGTCCATGTGGCATTACAGGGTCCCTGGGAATGTGCCTGTCGTTGAGCTGTGGTGCCTGGGGCACATCTGTCCTCACATGTCACTGGGGGGTGACTGTGACACAGCATCATGATATCCAATGGGCCAACCTGGGACAAATTGATGCCACCTGTAGGACCGTGTTGACAGATGTTGGCCATGTATGTACCATACATGTCGTTCCGGTACTGCACACTTCATGTAGTTGTGCCTCATGATGATGTATGTTGGGATCTTGAGTGTGTTCAATGCCGCATATGTGGGGTGACTGACGATCTTGCTTACTTCTCCTCTGCACTGCAGGGCTCCTGCTGTCCATCGGCCATTCCCAGACCTGGCAACGATGGTGGAACGGGACAGCATCCGACGGTACCGCTTCACCAGGCAGCTGATTGAGGATTTTGCAGTGCAGTTGTCCCCACATTTGCAGCCTGGCCGGCCGTATCCTACAGCGCTGACCCCCAAGGTGAAGGTGATGGCAGCCCTACACTTCTTTGCCACCGGTACCTTCCAACATACTGTGGCGTCTGCTGGTGGGATGTCACAGACCATGTTCAGCCGTGTGCTCCGCGATTTCTTGGCGGCAATGTTGCTCTTCCTGAACCGGTACATCTATTTCCCTAGACTGCGACGACTCACTGACGTGAAGAGTGACTTTTATGCCCTGGGGAGGATGCCGCATGTCATTGGCTCCATTGATGGGACACATGTGGCTTTGGTACCACCACAGGCCCAGGAGCAGGCCTACAGGAACCGCAAGCACTACCACTCGGTCAATGCACTGGTGGTGTGTCTTGCAGACATGACCATCACACACGTGTGTGCCCGTTTCCCTGGTTCAGCACACGATGCCTTTGTGATGAGGAGTAGTCGCATCCCCAGGTTGATGGCACAGATGCAGAACCAGCGTGCCTGGCTTGTCGGTGTGTACTGACTTTGTGCCATTGTGTGTGATCTGATCTGTAGTATTCCGCCCACTTTTCCAAGTCAGCTGATGTGCACTTGTCTGTCCGTAGGTGACTCGGGATACCCCAACATGCCGTGGTTGCTGACACCCCTCAGGAACCCTGTGACACCTGCCCAGATGCGCTACAATGAGGCACATGGTCGGACCAGGAGAGTGATTGAGCGGACCTTTGGTCTCCTGAAGAGCCGCTTCCGCTGCCTGGACAAGACCGGAGGGTCCCTCCCATATGCCCCTGCGAAAGTGTGCAAGATTATCATCGTCTGCTGCATGCTCCACAACCTGGCAGTGCGGAAGGAGTTGCCTCTCATCCAGGATGACGATGACCAACATCCGCCACCTGTGGAGGATCCTGGCCTGGAACACGATGCCAGTGACGATGATGATGATGATGGTGATGGTGATGTCCGCACACAGCTCATCACCAACTTCTTTAGCTGAATGTGAGTATCCTGAGGTGTCATGTCAATGATGTGAGTTGGCATGATGTGTGGGTGGTGCTCTGGTGCTGTTGGAGTGTGTCCATGGGCTACTTGACTGGATGTGTGTTGCGATGTGTGGTGACAGGTGGGCTGTACTCCCCAACAGTGTTGACATGCTAACTTGGTTCTGGGTGGGTATCTTGTAACATGTATTGTGCATGAGTTTTGCTGTTCTGTCCTGTACTCCATTGCTTTTGACTGTGTGTCATTTCTGTCCTTCACAGGGTACTTTCAGATTCGTTTGGTCAACTGTGTCCACCGACAACGTGATTGCACATCCAGGCTGGTAGCTGTTGTGTCCCTACAGGTGATGTGCGCCACACCCATGGACTTCCTTCTGTCTACAGTTGTTGACTGTGTGCCCGCTACCAGGTGGGGTTACCTTGCATCTGTAGTGGTTACGGCATGTTGCTACTGTGTAATAAACCTGTGCTTCACTTAGTGATGTGCGTTGTCTGTGGTCACACATTTGACTGCCATTTGCTTACTGCACCTGTGGGCTACTTGACTACAACTGGGAATGGGTGTGGTGTCTGTGCATTGCACCGTCTTCCCTGGCAACATCAGTGTAGGCAATGAGTCAGATGGCCTAGGTGTGTATGTGTTGTGTAGCCCTGGTGGTGTGTCTCCCTCATATGTGTCACGTTGCCTGTACTCACATGCCTGTGTTGTCCTTGCTGTTGCAGTTCGCATACACAGTGTAATTTTGTTGTTCATCATCCCCATAACAGTACCCACGTTGGAATCACGACAGAGGCAAGTATGGTGTATTATTGTGTTTATTGTGATACATCTGTGATAATAGTGCATAGGATGGATTGTGCTGTACATGAATCTTGCAATCCCAAGTTCCTAGATGAATAGAAAGTCCAGGTAGACAGGATCCCCAGTATCGGGGCCACAGTTGTCTGACACATTGTTCCAACTTGTACTCCCCATGCAATGTGTGGGAGTAGTGTTGCCATCAACAGGGTGAACAGTCTGTGCACAAAGGCGAAAATCCAGAACAGGTTCAGGCTTCCTGGGAGTTGCGCTTGGCCATCAGCCTCTCACTTTCCCCTCCTCGGACGACCCCTCTTCTTGGGGGGGGGCCCTCAAGTGCAGGCTGCTGCGGTGCAGGGGACTCTCCGCCAGAGTCCTCCTCCCTCCCTGTGGCAGTTGCAGTTTGTTCGGTACCAGATGTTGTTGGCACACAGGGAGGTGTGGACTGGTTGCTGTTCATCTGGCGGAGGCATTGTAAAATGTCCCTGTGCACCGCCGTCATCTCATGTAGTACATCCCACTTGGACTCCACGCGGGTCATGTGGGAGTCCACACGTGACATGTGGGAGTCCACACGTGACATGTGTGACTCCACATGGGACATGTGGGAGTCCAAGCGGGCATGATGGGCAGCCTGCTGCTGTTTGATGTCTCTGAGGAGCCCCACTACCTGGCTGAGCTCTCCGGTGCTGGACTGGTACGCATCAGCTATGCGTACCAGTTGTGGGTCTTCATGCACACCAGCAACGTCTGCAAGCAGCGACCTCTGTCTCCCACCCCTCCCACCACCCCTGCTGACATGTGCAGTGTGTGCAGTTGCACGCACAGATAACCCTGGTCCACCTTGGGGGTTGGTGGTGGTGGTGGTGTCCATGGCCCCAGGTTGGTCCAGGGTCACTGCGCTGGTGTTGTTCCTTATTCTGTCCATGTCGGCAGGGATGGTATTCGTGGTGACAGTCGTTGGAGGGGTGGGTGCAGGGGGTGCAGCTGGTGGACCTGCTGGTGCTGCAGCTGGTGGTCCTGCTGGTGCAGCATGTTGACTTGCACCGGATGTGCCAGGTTGTTCTTCATCGTCCGAGGAGGACAGAGGCTGTACGACGCCAGTGAGCTCGGCATCCTCTTGAGCCTGGGACTGGGACTCCTCAGCGTCTGCTGCTGTGTCCCTATCATCACCTGTTTTTGGGAGACACAAACAATGTATGTCATGTTTCTGCAGGCATCAGTGGTTGACACACCTGACAGTTGTGACTGTGCCTCGGGGTGCGGGCCTGTACATTGTATTGTCCTAAGTCGTCACAGTCAGGGGTTGATATTGGTGTGGCACATTGTCCTGCATTATTTGGGCATTTCTATGTATTCTCTGGGGTGTGAACATGGTCTGCATTGATTGTGTTTGGTTGACAGCCAGACCTCCTTCCCACCCACCCACCCACCCAGTCAGTTATCCCACCATGGAACGTGCTTGCATTGCAGGGAGTGTAAGTTGTCTCTCAGGATGTCAGTCAGAGGTGTCCTGCTGTTTGTTGGTGCACAGTTGGCAGCAGGGCCTTGTGCTCCCCGCAGCAGTAGCCAGTGTCAGCCATCTTGTGAGTCCTTCTCCACTCCCTGTGATGTGAGCATGGTTCAGGGTGGTGTTGATGGGCCAGTTGTGAGGCTGAGCAATGTCTGTGACTACGACTCCCATCATGCTATTGCCTCCACCCCCTTCCCAGCATGCCCATGCTTCCTTCCTTTTGACTCTGCTTCCCTGTGGGGTGGGCTGGCTGTGCTGACAGGATGGCTGGGAGTGTTGTCCTGGCAGTTGTTTGGCTAAGAGTCCCAAGAGTGTCCCTGTGCTTCACACAACATAACCCAGGGTGGTGGTGCTTTGTGGGATCTTGTGTTAGGATGGAGGGCATTGCATTCTACCAGGTGGGTACTGTGGAGTTTGTGTTGGGGGGGGTGTGAGGGGAGGTGCTGGTGACTATGGTCAGTGCTGCAAGTCCCCCTTCCCACCCAGCCAGCCGGATATCCCACCATGGAACGTGCTTGCATTGCAGGGAGTGTAAGTTGTCTCTCAGGATGTCAGTCAGTGGTGTCCTGCTGTTTGTTGGTGCACAGTTGGCAGCAGGGCCTTGTGCTCCCCACAGCAGTAGCCAGTGTCAGCCATCTTGTGAGTCCTTCTCCACTCCCTGTGATGTGAGCATGGTTCAGGGTGGTGTTGATGGGCCAGTTGTGAGGCTGAGCAATGTCTGTGACTACGACTCCCATCATGCTATTGCCTCCACCCCCTTCCCAGCATGCCCATGCTTCCTTCCTTTTGACTCTGCTTCCCTGTGGGGTGGGCTGGCTGTGCTGACAGGATGGCTGGGAGTGTTGTCCTGGCAGTTGTTTGGCTAAGAGTCCCAAGAGTGTCCCTGTGCTTCACACAACATAACCCAGGGTGGTGGTGCTTTGTGGGATCTTGTGTTAGGATGGAGGGCATTGCATTCTACCAGGTGGGTACTGTGGAGTTTGTGTTGGGGGGGGGGGTGTGAGGGGAGGTGCTGGTGACTATGGTCAGTGCTGCAAGTCCCCCTTCCCACCCAGCCAGCCGGATATCCCACCATGGAACGTGCTTGCATTGCAGGGAGTGTAAGTTGTCTCTCAGGATGTCAGTCAGTGGTGTCCTGCTGTTTGTTGGTGCACAGTTGGCAGCAGGGCCTTGTGCTCCCCACAGCAGTAGCCAGTGTCAGCCATCTTGTGAGTCCTTCTCCACTCCCTGTGATGTGAGCATGGTTCAGGGTGGTGTTGATGGGCCAGTTGTGAGGCTGAGCAATGTCTGTGACTACGACTCCCATCATGCTATTGCCTCCACCCCCTTCCCAGCATGCCCATGCTTCCTTCCTTTTGACTCTGCTTCCCTGTGGGGTGGGCTGGCTGTGCTGACAGGATGGCTGGGAGTGTTGTCCTGGCAGTTGTTTGGCTAAGAGTCCCAAGAGTGTCCCTGTGCTTCACACAACATAACCCAGGGTGGTGGTGCTTTGTGGGATCTTGTGTTAGGATGGAGGGCATTGCATTCTACCAGGTGGGTACTGTGGAGTTTGTGTTGGGGGGGGGGTGTGAGGGGAGGTGCTGGTGACTATGGTCAGTGCTGCAAGTCCCCCTTCCCACCCAGCCAGCCGGATATCCCACCATGGAACGTGCTTGCATTGCAGGGAGTGTAAGTTGTCTCTCAGGATGTCAGTCAGTGGTGTCCTGCTGTTTGTTGGTGCACAGTTGGCAGCAGGGCCTTGTGCTCCCCACAGCAGTAGCCAGTGTCAGCCATCTTGTGAGTCCTTCTCCACTCCCTGTGATGTGAGCATGGTTCAGGGTGGTGTTGATGGGCCAGTTGTGAGGCTGAGCAATGTCTGTGACTACGACTCCCATCATGCTATTGCCTCCACCCCCTTCCCAGCATGCCCATGCTTCCTTCCTTTTGACTCTGCTTCCCTGTGGGGTGGGCTGGCTGTGCTGACAGGATGGCTGGGAGTGTTGTCCTGGCAGTTGTTTGGCTAAGAGTCCCAAGAGTGTCCCTGTGCTTCACACAACATAACCCAGGGTGGTGGTGCTTTGTGGGATCTTGTGTTAGGATGGAGGGCATTGCATTCTACCAGGTGGGTACTGTGGAGTTTGTGTTGGGGGGGGGTGTGAGGGGAGGTGCTGGTGACTATGGTCAGTGCTGCAAGTCCCCCTTCCCACCCAGCCAGCCAGCCAGATATCCCACCATGGAACGTGCTTGCATTGCAGGGAGTGTAAGTTGTCTCTCAGGATGTCAGTCAGTGGTGTCCTGCTGTTTGTTGGTGCACAGTTGGCAGCAGAGCCTTGTGCTCCCCACAGCAGTAGCCAGTGTCAGCCATCTTGTGAGTCCTTCTCCACTCCCTGTGATGTGAGCATGGTTCAGGGTGGTGTTGATGGGACAGTTGTGGGGGGGGGCAATATGTGTGAGTGCGACTCCCATGATGCTATTGGCTACACTGACTTGGCCAGCATACACAGAATTCCTTCCTTTGAGTGGTCTTCACTGTGTGTTGGTGTTGTTGTGGTGGCTACATGTGTGGATGTGTGTGTTAGTTCTATTTGTGCCACTGCCTAGCTGTA
The DNA here is from genome assembly GCA_963921515.1 of Calotriton arnoldi. NCBI lineage: Eukaryota > Metazoa > Chordata > Amphibia > Caudata > Salamandridae > Calotriton > Calotriton arnoldi. Next base: position 1,787 of record CAWUFW010029140.1, on the reverse strand, counting down.
GTTGTGGTTGTGTTTGTACATGTGTTGGCACAGTTGGATGTGACTTTTTTGATGGCATGTGTTGTGTTTATCTGACTGACATACACATTTTGGGATGATTCTGTTCTAGTTGCTGTGTAATTGCTATGAGTGCATGGTTTGACTCTCCCCTTGACAGTGATGTGTGTGTTTTGTGGCAGTTTATTGTGTACATTTGTTGTGTACTCACCAGGCTCTGGGATGTCCTCTAGTCCATATACGCTCACTGGCGGAAGGATGGCCCGCACCTTCTCCTCCCAGGGCCTGAGGTATACTGGCTTGGCAGGAGGGCCACTGCCGGTGTATTGGCTCAGGTGGTAGTCTTTCTTGAGCAGCTCCCGGACCCTCCTGCGCACGTCATACCACCTGTTCTGGATGTCGGTCTTTGTGCGCCGACATGGTGATTGGGCGTTCACCCTGTTGATGATCCTCTCCCACATCTTGGTTTTCTGCGACATGGGGGTCTGTTGGACCAGAGTGCCAAACAGCTGTGGCTCCACCCTGAGGATCTCGTCTACCATGACTTCCAATTCACTATCTAGGAACTTGGGATTCTTCTTGGGGGGCATGGTGATGGGTGGTGATAGTGGGTGATGTGTGTGTTGGTGTGCAGGTGAGGGTGTGTGGGTGTGTGTTGTGCTGGGTGTATGTGAGGTAGGTATTTGTTGGTGTGCTGCTGGTGTGTGGCTTGTGTGAGGGATGAGCTGTGGGTGTGTGGTTGCTTTCTCTTGGGTGCTGGCAGTGGAATGGCATTTGCAAAGGCTCATGGTAGTGATTTGTGTCCTTTATATAGGTGGAGTTGTTGGTGTGTCTTTGTTCTCTGTCCCCACCCCCCCCAGTATTTATTGGCTTGGTAATTGCTTGTTTGGCCTTTTTTTGGTTGATTTTTCCTTTGTGCTGTTTGTGTATGTTGGAAACGTTCTTGTGACCGAGTCGGACCCTGCATTGGTCTCGTACGGTGTTTTCTCGTTTCGTTCACGCTGTGTTTGTGCAGTTTTGTATGCTGCGTACGCGTCGGTCGCGGTGTATTGTGTTGCTTCGGCTCGGTTTTGTATGCGTGTCGGTCGTACGGCTTGTCCTCCGTCCGACTCGGTCGTGTTTTTCGCGCCTTGCATCGTACTTTGCAGGTTGGAGTTGGCGGGTACGATTCGGTCGGATTTGTTCCGGGTGCGTGTCGGTCGGTTGGATTCGCGTGTTTTTCCGGCCGGATTGCTATTTTCCGAGCGGGTCGGTCGGTCGGCTTGGTTTCCTGACGTGTCGGTCGGATTTATCGCGGCTTGCATCGTACTTGGCGTGTCGGGCGCCACTGGTACGTGTCGGTCGGTATTTTTCCGGATCCGAGTCGGTCGGTGCTTTTTCCGGCCCGAATCGGAATCGACCCCCACTGTCTTTGTCGGCACAAGTAAACAAAATGGCATAGTCTGCCAACCTCCACCGTCATCATCCTAAGAAAATCCATTTCCTATGATCAGCTCATATTAGCAGCCCTCGACTTGATCATTTCAAGACCTGATGCAGGCAGTGCAATCCTGGCAGGAATTCCGACATCAACATCGGCTCCGCTCAAAGCCATTCCACTGCCAGACTCATCTTGGAGAACAAAATGTATTAACAATCCATTCTGAGAGATCTCAATTGGCTACTTCTCGAGGTGCTAATCAAGTTCGAGTTAGGCTTCATCACCTTCAAAGTCTTACACTACAACAGACCTACATGCTTAGCCTACATCCTCATGCTGTCTGGAGGATTAGACTTACCTCTTCAAATCT
>CAWUFW010029139.1:0-19715 GCA_963921515.1 Calotriton arnoldi | reverse complement strand
AGAAAGAGGGAAGAGGGTTGCAGAAAGAGGCAAGAGGGGTGCAGAAAGAAGCAACAGAGGTGCAGAAAGAAGCAAGAGAAGTGCAGGAAGAAGCAACAGAGGTGCAGAAAGAGGCAAGAGGGGTGCAGAAAGGGGCAAGAGAAGTGCAGAAAGAAACAACAGAGGTGCAGAAAGAGGCAAGAAATTGTAGAAAGAGGCAAGAGAGGTGCAGAAACAGGCAGGAGAGGTGCAGAAAGAGGGAACAGGGGTGCAGAAAGAGGCAAGAGGGGTATAGGAAGAAGCAAGTGAGGTACAGAAAGAGGCAAAAGATGTGCAGAAAGAGGCAAGAGAGGTGCAGAAAGTGGAAGAGATGAGCAGAAAGATGCAAAAGAAGGGCAGAAAAAAAAGAAAGTTGCAAAAAGAAGCAACAGAAATGCAGAAAGTGGCAAGAGAGGTGCAGAAAGCAGCAAGAGTGGGTTGCACACCATTAGTACCAATTTAACACCCACATTTAGCAATAAGTAACAGGTGACCATTCTGGGTTTGCAAAGGGCCTTCCACCACGCTGTAACACTTGACGATGCATTTGAGCCGTTTGAGCTAGAAACAAGGCTTTTTTTTTCAAATCTTCAGATTAGGCAGCAGATGATGGATTATGTGGCTAATGCAGAAAATGTATAATTGTGCGAAAGTCAGTGAAGCCAAACAGTCGCATAATTCCAGTGGCCCTGCTCATACCTCTGACTAGGTCCAGAAGTGCTCCTCAGTGATTCCTTATTTTTTTTTGTCTCATTGAGTTCATAATTTAGCTTCTATTGGAAACGAGGAAGACTAAACCTGAGGTTACCACTCCACAACACAGACTACCATACCACATAATTACTCTCCATAACACATAATCCCACTCTTCCTAATTCTTATACACTAAATACCACAAACTTTCTATCCACATAATTTCACTGCACAACATACCACATAATTCCACTACACACAAAGTACATCCACTCCACTCCAAAAACATTAGTAAAAAACTTTTAGATTTACAACGCCAATAGCTCTAACTCTTGCAAATGCGAGACCTATTACATTACAAATGCTTCTTTAACTGGTAGTCGCGTTTGCAGAGTGGTGGAGAAAGGGGGCTGGGCCTCCAACCAGCGCTCAGGAATTCCGCTGCGTAGGAGTTACAGGAGGTGCCAGGAGGGCTTCTTGGCCCCCAAAGTCCCTCAGGAGTATAGTGGGCTCCATCCCCCAACCAGTACTGTGCCAGGAGGTGCGTTTGCAGAGTGGTGGAGAAAGGGGGGGCATGGCCTCTGAAGACCTCTTAGCAATCCCACTGTGTGGGACTTAGTGGAGGTAACAGGAGAGGTAGTTGGCCCCCAAGGACAACCTTGGCGGCCAACTACCCCTCCTATTACCTCCAGTAAGTCCCACACAGCAGCATTGCTAAGTTGTCATAGCAGGCCATGCCCCCTTTCCCCACCACTCTGCAAGCGCGCTCCCTGGCGCGCTCTTGCATGGGGATTGAAGTCCACTTTGCTGCTGGGGGTCCTTAGGGGCCAACTAGCCTACCTGGTACCTCCAGTAAGCCCCACACAGTGGCATTGCTGAGAGGTGGACACAAGGCACATCCCCTTTGTCCACCACTCTGCAAACGCTCCTCCTGGCGCACTCTTGGTTGGGGGGTGAAGTCCCCTTGACTCCTGAGGGTCCCTGGGGGCCAACTAGCCCTCCTGTTACCTCCAGTAAGCCCCACACAGCTGGATTGATGATAGTGGTCCGAGGCCACGCCCCCTTTTTACACCACTCTGCAAACGTGCTGCCTGGCGCACTGCTGCTCAGGGGATGAAGCCCACTTCAGTCCTGAGGCCCTCAGGACACAAGGGGACCGATCACCCCACCAGCAGTGCGCCAAGAGGCGCGTTTGCAGAGTGGTGTAAAAAGGGGCATGGCCTCCCACTACCTCTCAGCAATCCCACTGTGTGAGGCTTTCTGGAGGTTCTTGGTGGCCTAGTTGGTCCCCAGGGACCCTCACTAGCAACAGGGACTTAATCCTCCAACACAGAGCGCGCCAGGAGGCGCGTTTGCAGAGTCGTGCAGGGAGGGGACGGGTCCTCCGGCGAGTTGCCAGTTTTGGGCCCCGGGGATCCCATCCCCCGGGGCTTGGCCATTCCTTTTTTTAAATTGGAGGGAGGGGGGCCGCGTGGCCCCCCTCTCGGGCCATTTTCTGCCCTGGGGACCCCATCCCCCGGGGCTTGGCCATTGCTTTTTTTTTAAAATAAATAAAGGGAGGGGGCCAAGCGGCCCCCCTCCCGGGCCATTTTCAGCCCCGGGGACCCCATCCCCGGGGCTTGGTCATTCTTTTTTTTTGTAAATAAACTGAGGGGGCCGAGTGGCCCCCCTCCCGGGCCACTTCTGGCCCCAGGGACCCCATCCCCCGGGGCCGGCCCTCACGTTGGGGACCACGGGGGGAGCCCCAAGGCCCCTGCGGTCCCAGCAGGCTCCCCGCCTCCTGCGGGAGCCGGCATTGCATTTGGGCAAAGGGAGCTGCTGACATGCAGCTCCCCTTGTCCAAAAGCAATACTGCTTTGCTTCTTGGAAGCGAGAGCAGGTTTCCTCCTCTCGCTTCCAAGAAGCAAAGCAGTGTTTGCTGTGGCAGGGCGGGAGCCACGCTCCCGCCCTGCCATAGCAAATGGCAATGTCCCGGGGGTGGGCACCCAAGGACATTGCAGGAGCCGGCCCTGGGGGGTGGCAGTCCCCAGGGCCATCAAGGGCTCCAGGAAGGGGGCCGTGTGACCCCCCTCCCAACTGTTTAAAGCCACAGGGAGGTGGTGGTCCCCAGGGCCAGGGGTCTGCAACAGACCCCCACATTTTAATGAAGAGTGCCCTGGGGAGGTGGTGGTCCCCGGGGCAGTGTGGGGGGGCTCGGGCCCCCCTACACTTTGTTTTTCAAAATAGCCCTGGGGAGGTGGCGGTCCCGAGGGGCTGCAGGGGGGCCGCGTGGCCCTCGCATTTAAATCATATAGCCCCGGGGAGGTGGTGGTCCCCGGGGATTGGGGGGCCCACGAGGCCCCCCGCCCTAAAATAAAAATGCCCCGGGGAGGTGGCGGTCCCCTGGGCAGCGTGGGGGGGCAGGAGCCACACATTTTTTTAAAAAGCCCCGGGGAGGTGGCGGTTCCCAGGGCTGCGGGGGGCCGCTTGCCCCCGCATATGATTATCTGAGCCCTGGGGAGGTGGCGGCCACTACATAATTAGGTATAGCCCCCGGGACTTGGCCCACCCGGGGGCTTATAGAAAACAAAGTGCGGGAGCCCGCGCTTCATTTTAAAAAAAAAGAAATTTGGCCGGATTCGACACCCATCGCGAATTTGGCCGATTTAAAAAAAAAAAATGCTTTCTTTAGCCCTGGGGGTCCTTGTGGGACCCCCTGAGCAGGCCTAGGAGGTCAGGGTGTTTCTACCCTGCCCCCTTTTCTTGTTTTTAATCTTTTTTTTTACTGTTTTCTTGTGATTCGGTTCTATTGAGCCACAAGATGGCTGCCAACACTTCTTGGTTTGGAGTGTTGGCAGCCAATCGGAATAAGGCTCGTGCTCGGGAGGAGTCGCGAATCCTCCTCGGCTCTCAGATATCGATATTTTTATTTTTTTAATTTCTCGGGAACCACTGAATGGATTGACACCATTTTAAAAAAAGGATACTTTCTGAACCAAGAGCTACCTTTTTGTCAAATTTGGTGTAATTCCGTTCAGCAGTTCGGGCTGAAGCCGTGTCTAAAGTTCCTATGGAAATTAACATGGGGAAAATGCGTTTTGGGACCCTCTTTTTTTTGGCCCCCACTTGACGAATCACCCCAAAACTTTCAAGACAGGAGCTGACCTGAGTGAACCATTAGTTTTGAAAATTTCGCGAAGATTCGTCCAACGGAGCCAAAGATATTGGCAAAAGAAAAACACTTTTGAATAGAAACAAGGTCCTAACTATAACTACCTACTGGCGACCACCAGTAGGTAATATGTCTATATATATATATATATATATATATATATATATATGTGTATATATATATATATATATATATGTATATATATATATATGCAAAAAGAAGCAGAGAACTCTGGGTAGTTCTCAAGTTTAGGTGGAAAGCAGCTCCAGTATAGAGCACTCTCAACACCAGCGACACTCTAAATTTGCTCTCCTCAAATGTCTGCTTTTCTATCAAAGTCTTTAAGCATAGGATTAGCACAGTGCCATCCACGCCGAGATAGAAAGGGACAAAGGGAATATTCTCAAGGATCTATCGCCGAGTTATCGGCACTTTATCACAGCCAAAGTCGCTATAAATTCATCGCCCCATTCACAAGCTGGCGCTAACAGCCCATAACACCAGTTTACCTGCGAAAGCAGTCGCAAAAAACATCGCCACAGATGACCCCGGCAACTAACGCTAATGATATGCAGAGTAGGCGTTCCAGTGCAAAAATCCGCGACAACACCACTCCACAACATTCTCAACGACCAGCCAGATCGGCGATAAGATCACAAAACATGCGATAAGGCGCGTTAGCAGCAGGAAATTAACACCTGCTCTTACCTGGTGTAAAGTCGGACGACAACCGGCACCAGACAAGGGAGCACAGCCCATAGCCACACATAAAGAACAACAGATGCCCTGGAGCAACTGATCATGCAGCCCGGAGCCCCAATAGGCCAACAACACCCACCGCTACCACCCCAGGACCCCACCCCCACCCCCACCACCCCGGGCACCCCCACACCCGCCCCTTTGGACAAAGATATTGCACATCAACTCCACGAAATCATGAACCAAACAAATCGCCTGAAGTCGCACAATCACAACACCTAACATACATGTGTGGTCAGAAAAAGGGAAATCATACATTCATATCATAATATCCAAATAATACGTTTATTACAGAATAAACCAAAAACAACAATTCTGAAGAGGCATGGCGGGTCTTCTCAGGACATTCTGTAAGTCACAGCCTGCAAAACAGAACTCTTGATAAAAAGGTGTGCCATGCGCCCATCAAAGTACAGAGAGAGAGAGCGAAAGAGAGAGAGAGGGAGAGAGGGAGAGAGAAAGAGAGAGGGAGAGAGAATGAGAGAGAGAGAGGGAGAGAGGGAGAGAGGGAGAGAGGGAGAGAGAAAGAGAGAGGGAGAGAGGGAGAGGGAAAGAGAGAGAGAGAGAGGGAGAGAGGGAGAGAGAAAGAGAGGGTGAGAGAGTGCCGACACTGCGGACCTAGGCCTCACTGCTCACCTGCTGCCACCGGTGTGTCTCCAACCACGTGCCGGTATACACTGCAGTCCCCCAGGTCCCTTATCTGAAACATTGTCCAGAGACATGAATGGCAGGGTCCATACAGTTGCACACGCCATCATCGCTTGCCCGCCCCTGCGCACACAGGCTGCTGCACCCCAGCCCCTCCCGCCGCCCAGCGGTGATTGCCCGCCCCTGTGCAACCAGGCCTCACTGCTCACCTTCCGCCACCGGCGTGTCTCCAAGAGGGCCCACCACATTCCGGTGGGATCTCCAAGCCTGGGGCCCGCAAACATGGCACCCTCCACATCATGCAGCCCCGCACCCCGGGCCACCAGGTCACACACCTGACTCTGTGTCTTGATTTTGCAATGGCAGAGACCACATCAGTGCACACGGCATCATTGCAGGCTGCACACCCGCTCAGCGCTTGAGGTGCCACTAACTCTGTGAACTGCGAGGCTACGCCACGTGGCGGGAGGCCCGCACTGCCCGCTGGCTCAGGCCTACACTGCGGTCCAGCAGGGCTCACACTGATCCTTGCCAGTCCGGACCGCCAGGACGGCGCATCATCGCAGGCTGCACACCCGCTCACCACTTTAGGTGCCCCTATCTCACTGCACCGCAAGACACCGTCCCGTGGCGGTGTGCCTGTGCCTGCTGCAGTGTATCCGGTGCCACCAAGTCTGTGCACCGCTAGCCATGGACCCTTAATGATTGAGTTCCGTGGTGCGGACGCCATCATGTCACCCCCGGCACTGGGCAATGTGAGGTGGCAGGGCCCTAGGCCCTCATGCATACATGAGAACTACACGGAGACACCCAGTTAGAGAGTGGAAATGGCGTCCAGCACGTGCGCCAGGCCCTTTTTATTGGCAGGGTCACATGTCCTGTGACGCCTGTGCTGGATGGGTGTGTTGTGGGTGTACACCAGCCGTGAGGGAGTGGCTGTGGCATGCTAACAACTAGACCTGTGAGCTGCAGATCCCTACAGTGAAGTCCTGGGACAAGTGGCGTTGTCGTCCCCCCCTGTGTGCGTAAGCGGAGTGGGCTGTCCTGGTGTATGCCAGTCCAGCGTAAGGGTGTGAACAATGACCCCAGAGCTCTGGGCGTGGTTCCGTCCTGGGCTGGACAAGGAAGTGACTAATGGATGTGTCTCTGTTGTAGTGTCGGCGCCACCCGGACCGCAATCGGCAATCTGCCACCCTGTGACAAAAGTCCCACAACATGAGCAACATGGACGTAAGGGGGAATCACTGACCCTACATTCATACATACTTCCACACTTGAAAGATCATAGACATGACACATCTGTGTAAATATGAATGTTTATTGCACATTCAGTGGAGTGTTGCAGTTGGAGCAGTACAGGGCCATGCCAACCCCACTTTACATTGTTGGCCCGTGGAGGGCCAGCCAGAGTCCTTCAGGGAATGACAGGTACATCAGGAGAGGAGGAGTTCAGTCCGCAGTCTGATAGCTGTGGCATTGGTGACCAAACAGAATATGGCAGTCCATGTCGAGGTCCAAGGTGAGTGTCGCAGAGTGCATCGGGGGACAGTGGAAAGTGATGATGCAGAGGGCAGAACCAAGCAGAAACAGGCCACATGGCGGAGATGAATGCTACTGCGTCCTTCTGACCATGAAGGCAGATTCATCCGCATCTTCGTCCTCTGCTGTTGCATGTGCCTCACATGTGGGTGGTGGTGTTCTATCTCCAGCACTGTGTGGCAGTGACACCTCAGGGGCCGGAGGTGGAATGTCTGCCGCACTGTGTGGCACTGACACATCAGGGGCCGGAGATGTGGATGGGGGGTAGCAGCAGCATGCATCAGCGCCAGGCCTTGTGGCAGCAATGCCATGAGGAGGGTCTTTAGGGCATTGAGGGACCCAGCTACCTCTCGCTGGTGTGCAGCCGTGGCAGCCGCTCTTTCCGCCTGCGTCCGCTCCATGTTCTCCATGATCCTCCGCATGTGTCCCAACTCCCGGGCGAGATCGCTGGAGGCACTCTGACTAGACAGTTGTTCTTGTCGCAGAGTCAGGACTCTAGCGATGTCAGCCATGGTCCGTTGGAGAGCATGGAGCGGACTGTGGGTGTCCGTTTTAGGGACTGTGAGTGGTCCCTGATGGGACTTAGACACCCACGTATGGCGTCTAGTTTGGCTGCCATGCGGTCGAACCCCGCCTGCACCTGTTCAGCCAGCTTCTCCTGTCACCCCAACACACGGCGTTGGAAGGCCATGTGTTTGTCGTGGGGGTCCTGGGAGGCAGCCGTGGTGGTGGGTGCTGCCTGCTGTGTGTTCTGTGTAGGGTGTGGGTTCTCCTTGTGGCAGCTGGGCTGCCCTGCTCCTGGAAGTGGGCTGCGGAGGCTGTCCACGAGCTGTTGGAGGGCGTCGGAGTCGAAGGTGTGGTGGTCCTCTTCGTCATCAGAGAAGAGAGGTTTGGACTGCTCCACAGGAGGTGTTGGATTTCCCCCTGCAATGTGAAGGGGAGATGCAGTTTAACATTGTGTTCACATGTATGTTGATGCATTGTACATGTTTACATTCAGACTGCATGGCAATGTACATTGTGACTGTTTGGGGGGAGCTGCCTATTTGATGCGGGACAGTGGACATTCCGACTACATCACGGATGTGTGTTTGTACTTGTACATTGTCAACTCACATTTCCCTGCAATGCCAAATGTGATTGGCCAGTTTCTACGCACATGCGGTACCAGTTGTGTCCTCTGTTCTGTTGTGGACGTGTTGCGGTTTGTACCACATTGTTGTCAATGTTGATGTGCTCTGCATGTAATGTGTGTGTGCCGCATTTTGGGGGAGTCGCCCCTGCAGCTCTGATTTAGCTGCCCCTTATCCCTTACATGCAGTGTGCCTCGGGCTTCTGTGCTTATGCGGTGCTGAGATGTTGCATACCTGTGTGCATTGGGGTCTTGGTGGGAGTTGGGGGTCTGGGGCATGGTTTGTCCGCAGATGTGCTATGCTTAATTGTGCATGTGTGCCATTGTGCCCATCTCCCCCCGTCCCCCCAGTCCCTGGTGGTTACTCACCCTGTTGCTGTTGTGTCCGGTCATGTTGAGCAGTGTCCGGTCCCCCAACTCCTGCCACCGTCTCCCCACTGATGACTGTGGACATCATTTCCTCCATCTCGTCCAGCTCCTCCTGTGGCGTTGGACTCCCACCTCCAGTCTGCATTGCTGCCTTCCGGTTGTTTGCAAGTTTCAGCTTGGTTTTGCGCTTCACATCATTCCAGCGCCTCTTGACCTTGTCCATTGTCTTCCTCAGCACTCCGACTGCATTCACCTTGTCCACGATGGTCTGCCATATTCCATTTTTAGTTGCCAGTGACACAGTGGAGGTGACGAACAGTGGTTGATGGTGTTCTATCACCTCCTTTATCAGGATCCTGTTTTCCTGCGGACTGAATCGCTTCTTCCTACTCTTCTTCTCCTTGCCCTTCCCTGACCCCGGGGTCACAGGCTGGTCCTCCGGGGGCTTGTGGGGTTCTGGTTGTCCTCTGTACTTTCTCCGGATGCCACCATTGTGCTTCACTGTTGTTTGGCTTTTGTTTGTATGTTTTTTTCTACTTTTATAGTTCATTTTCCCGCATGACGCGTGGGAATTGCAGGCCTGTGGCTGGTTTTCGCAGATTTTTGTATCGCGATTGGCGTCATCGCTACTATTTTCGCGTTGGGTTTCGCATTTTTGCGGCGTCGAGTTGTTTTTAACGCGTTCATTTGACGCGTTATTGTGTGACTATCGCATGGTACAGCCGTGTTGGGAATACCACGTTAACACAGCGTTATTTTCCCGCAATGGACTGCGATGTGAAGTGTTGCGTTAAGCTGAATTTGCGGTAGTTATCACACGTTCTTGAGAATATGCCCCAAAGTCTTTTACTATGTCTACAGCAAAGTCTTTAAGCATAGGATTAGCACAGTGCTATCCTTGCCGAGCTGTAAAATATCCAAAGCCTTTTACCACTCCAGGCACAGTATTACAGCTTTGGATTGATAAAATACCATCCAAGCCAACCTGAAATGAATAAAAGTAACCCCTGACACATGTTTTGCTCTCATTAGAGCTCTTCAGAGAGGTATAGCTTTGTCCAGACACAAGGGAGCACCCAGTATAAGTCAAAACAATTCCCTTTCAGGCATAGAGTGATGCATAAATTATGCAAAAAAAGAAGCAGAGAACTCTGGGTAGTTCTCAAGTTTAGGTGGAAAGCAGCTCCAGTATAGAGCACGCTCAACACCAGCGACACTCTAAATTTGCTCACCTCAAATATCTGCTTTTCTATCAAAGTCTTTCAGCATAGGATTAGCACAGTGCCATCCACGCCGAGATAGAAAGGGACAAAGTCTTTTACCATGTCTACAGCAAAGTCTTTAAGCATAGGATTAGCACAGTGCTATCCTTGCCAAGCTGTAAAATGGCCAAAGCCTTTTACCACTCCTGGCACAGTATTACAGCTTTGGATTGATAAAATACCATCCAAGCCAACCTGAAATGAATAAAAGCAACCCCTGACACGTGTTTCACTCTCATTAGAGCTCTTCAGGGAGGTATAGCTTTCTCCAGACACAAGGCAGCACCCAGTATAAGTCAAAACAATTCCCTTTCAGGCATAGAGTGACGCATAAATTATGCAAAAAAAGAAGCAGAGAACTCTGAGTAGTTCTCAAGTTTAGGTGGAAAGCAGCTCCAGTACAGAGCACTCTCAACACCAGCGACACTCTAAATTTGCTCACCTCAAATGTCTGCTTTTCTATCAAAGTCTTTAAGCATAGGATTAGCACAGTGTCATCCACGCATAATTTATGCGTCACTCTATGCCTGAAAGGGAATTGTTTTGACTTATACTGGGTGCTCCCTTGTGTCTGGACAAAACTATACCTCTCTGAAGAGCTCTAATGAGAGCGAAACACATGTCAGGGGTTGCTTTTATTCATTTCAGGTTGCCTTGGATGGTATTTTATCAATCCAAAGCTGTAATACTGTGCCTGGAGTGGTAAAAGGCTTTGGCCATTTTACAGCTCAGCAAGGATAGCACTGTGCTAATCCTATGCTTAAGACTTTGCTGTAGACATGGTAAAAGACTTTGTCCCTTTCTATCTCGGCGTGGATGGCACTGTGCTAATCCTATGCGTAAAGACTTTGATAGAAAAGCAGACATTTGAGGTGAGCAAACTTAGAGTGTCGCTGGTGTTGAGAGTGCTCTATACTGGAGCTGCTTTCCACCTAAACTTGAGAACTACCCAGAGTTCTCTGCTTCTTTTTTTGCATAATTTATGCGTCACTCTATGCCTGAAAGGCAATTGTTTTGATATATATATATATATATATATATATTCTTGGCAACTCCGTTCGCCCTCTGGCGTACCTCTCGTCCCAAAGAAACGGAGCACGGACCCAAAATGATAGCAAAAGTTGTATGTTTATTGCTCCTCCAACACCTCTACAGCCATGACGCGTTTCAGCCCCACCTCGGGCCTTGATCACATGACACGCTCTGTCAGGTAGGTGGCTTTTTTATATTCAGTTTATCAGCTGTGCAATATTTAAAGTGATCAGTGCGTCAGAAAAACTTCACATTAATTAAAAGTACAAACAAGTTACTGACTGAATGCTGTTAGTGTCATCATTGCAATCTCAGTTGTAATGGTTAATCCCAAAATAAAATATGCAATTAATAACTTTAAATTTGATCATACCATTGTAAATAAGACAATTAATACAATTAATAGTTCATAAAAAACAGGGTAAGTAGTTAATAAAAAATGGCGAAGACAATTTCGGCTTGAATGCTTTTTGGCCATACCCTCATGTCAAACTACTATTGATGTATTACAACGTCTTATAAACTGGGTTTTTTGTGAAGTACTGACTTGTCTGATTTAAAGTGCTTGTGCTGTGCAAAAGTGATATAAAACCAGTGATAAAAAGAGATTATGTGTTAAAAAACTACCTAACCCTGTGTATAAAATTGAAAATTACAAAAAATAAAATGTTAAGCGGCGGCAATTTTAACAAGGAAGATCTATTATACTACATTAAAATAACGATGACGACTGTCGGTGGACAAATTACTTGATCATAATTCAGGTTTTAGCTCCCCTACTCTCCTTGATGTACTTTACTGCAGGCAGGTGTGTAACTCTTCAGTGGCGTTGAGGCCTCTAGGTTGTTTGGTGTCGAGATTGACTATGTATTGGGCCTCTAGTAGCCTGAGCTGTTTTTCCCGATCCCCTCCTCTTTTCTTGGGGGGAACAGCGTCAATTAAATAATATTTGAGGCCACTCGGATCTGCACTGTGAGCCTCACTGTATAATATATATATATTTATATTTATATTTATATTTATATATATTTTCACTGAAAAAACCACAGGTTTCAGGGCCGTTATAGTTAGTTGGACATTTCACTCGTACAAAACCAGAGAAATTCTGCCGTTATAGTTAATTGAGCTAACTATAACTCGCGCCCCCGCAATGCACTGCTGATGACATCACATATTACATCACTCATGACATGGATCAGTGACATCACTGATGACATCTGAAATGACATCACTGATGTATGTGTTGTATGAATTGCTGCAAGTGTAATATGTGAATCATTGTATGAGTGCATGAGTACTGCCTGAGTGAATGAATGAGTACAGCCGTAATGTGTGGGTCATTGGATGAATGCATGGATAGTGCCTGAGTGAATGGATAAATGCATGGGTAGTGCCTGGCGGATTGCATGAGTGCAAAAGTAGTGTCAGAGTGATTAAATGAGTGCATGCGGTAGAGTCTGAGTGCATAGAAGAGTGTATGGGTTTTGCTTGAGGGAATGGATGAGTGCAAAATGACTGCCTGAGTGATTGGATCATTGCAGGCGTAGTGCCTGGGTAATTGCAGAAGTGCATGGGTTGTGACTGGCTGATTGCACGACTGCAGGGGTAGTGTCTGGGTGATTGGAGGAGTGCATGGGTAGTACCTGACTGCATGCATGAGTGCATGGGAAGTGCCTGCGTGATTGGAGGAGTGCATGGGTAGTGCCTGAGTGATTGGATGAGTGCATGGGTAATGTTCGAGAGAATGGATGAGTGCATGGCTAGTGTCTGAGGGAATGGATGAGTGCAATAGTAGTGCCTCAGTGATTGGAGGAATGCATGAGTAGAACTTGAGTGATTGCATGGGTAGTGGTTAAAAGAATAGATGTGTGCAATAGTAGTGCCTGATTGATTGGATGAGTGCATGGGTAGAGCCTAAGTGCATGGATGAGTGCATGAGTAGTGTTTGGGTGATTGGCTGAGTGCATGGGTAGTGTCTGAGTGATTGGATGAGTGCATGGGTAGAGACAGACTGCATGGATGAGTACATGAGTAGTGCCTGCATGATTGGAGGAGTGCATAGGTAGTGCCTAGGTGATTGCATGAGTGCAGGGGGAACGTCTGGGTCATTGGAGGAGTGCATGGGTAATGCCTAAGTGATTACATGAGTGAAGGGGTAATGTGTAGGTGATTGGAGGAGTGCATGGGTACTGGATAAGTGATTGAAGGAGTGCATGGTTAATGCCTGGGTGATTGCATGAGTGCATGGGTACTGACTGGGTGATTGGAGGAATACATTGATAGTGCATGGGTGAATGGAGGAGTGCAAGGGTAGTGTCTGGATGATTGGAGTAGTGCATACCTAATGCATTGCTGATTGCATGAGTGAAGGGGTAATGTCTGGGGGATTAGAGGAGTGCTTAGGTAATGCCTGGGTCATTGCATGAGTGTAGGGGTAATGTCTAGCTGATTGCATGAGTGTAGAGGTAGTGCCTGGGTGATTTTATAAGTGCATGGGTATTGCCTGGGTAATTGTACGAGTACAAGGGAAGTGCCTAGGTTATTGGAGGAGGGCAAGAGTAGTGCCTGGGTGACTGAAGGAGTACATGGATAGTGCATGGCTGATTGGAGTAGTACATGGGTAATGCCTAGGTGCATCGAGGAGTGCATCAGTCGTGCCTGGGTTAATGCATGAGTGCATAGGTAGTGCCTGGATGATTTTATAAGTGTGTGGGTACTGCCTGAGTGATTAAAGGACTGCATGGGTAATACCTAGGTGATTGCATGAGTGCAGGGGTAATGTCTGGGTTATTGGAGGAGTGCATGGCTAATGCCTAAGTGATTGCATGAGTGCAGGGGTAATGTGTAGGTGATTGGAGGAGTGCATGGGTACTGGCTAAGTGATAGAAGGAGTGCATGGGTAATGCCTGGGTGATTGCATGTGTGCATGGGTACTGATTGGGTGATTGGAGGAATACATTGATAGTGCCTAAGTGATTGCAGCAGTGCAAGAGTAGTGCCTGGGTTATTCTATGAGTGCATAGCTAGTGCCTGGGTGATTGCATGAGTGCAAGAGTAATGTTTGAGTGGTTGCACAAGTGTAGTGGTAGTTCCTGGGTGATTGCAGGAGTGCATAAGTAGTGTCTGGGTGATTGGAGGAGTGCAAGGGTAGTGCCTGGGTGATTGGAGTAGTGCATAGCTAATGCATTGGTGATTCCATGAGGGTAGGGGTAATATCTGGGGGATTAGAGGAGTACATATGTAATGCCTGGGTAACTGCATGAGTGTAGGGGTAATGTCTAGCTGATTACATGAGTGTAGATGTACTGCCTGGGTGATTTTATAAGTGCAGGGGTATTGCCTGGGTAATTATATGAGTACAGGGGTAGTGCATGAGTTATTGGAGGAGTGCAAGAGTAGTGCCTGGGTGATTGAAGGAGTACATGGATAGTGAATGGCTGATTGGAGGAGTGCATGGGTAATGCCTAGGTACATTGAGGAGTGCATCAGTAGTGCCTGTGTGATTGCATGAGTGCATAGGTAGTGCCTGAATGATTTTATAAGCGCATGGGTACTGTCTGAGTGATTGAAAGACTGCATGGGTAATAGCTAGGTGATTGCATGAGTGCAGGGGTAATGCCAGTAATTGGAGGAGTGCATGTGGAATGCCTAAGTGATTGCATGAGTGCAGGGGTAATGTGTAGGTAATTGGAGGAGTGCATGAGTAATGTCTGGCTGATTGCATCAGTGCAAGAGTAATGTCTGGGTCGTTGCATGACTGTAGTGGTAGTGCCTGGGTGATAAGAAAAGTGTATAAGTAGTGCCTGGGTGATTTTTTAAGTGCATGGGTACTGGCTGGATGATTGGAGGAGTGCATGGATAGTGCCTGGGTGATTTCAGCAGTGCAAGAGTATTGCCTGGGTTATTCTATAAGTGCTTAGCTAGTGCCTGGTTGATTGCATGAGTGCAAGATTAATGTCTGGGTCATTGCATGACTGTAGTGGTAGTGCTTGGGTGATTGGAAAAGTGTATAAGTAGTGCCTGGTGATTTTTTTAAGTGCATGGATACTGGCTGGATGATTGGAGGAGTGCATGGATAGTGCCTGGATGATTGCAGTAGTGCAAGAGTAGTGCCTTGGTTATTCTATGAGTGCATAGCTAGTGCCTGGGTGATTGCATGAGTGCAAGAGTAATGTCTGGGTGGTTGCATGAGTGTAGTGGTAGTTCCTGGGTGATTGCAGGAGTGCATAAGTAGTGCCTAGGTTAATGCATGAGTGCATAGGTAGTGCCTGGATGATTTTATAAGTGCATGGGTACTGCCTGAGTGATTGAAGAACTGCATGGAAAATACCTAGGTGATTGCATGAGTGCAGGGGTAATATCTGGGTCATTGGAGGAATGCATAGGTAATGCCTAAGTGACTGCATGAGTGCAGGGGTAATGTGTAGATAATTAGAGGAGTGCATGGGTAATGCCTAAGTGATTGTATGAGTGCAGGGGTAATGTCTGGGGGATTAGAGGAGTGCACAGGTAATGCCTCAGAAATTGCATGAGTATAGGGGTAATGTCTAGCTAATTGCATGAGTGTAGAGGTACTGCCTGGGTGATTTTATAAGTACATGGTGTAGGAAGGTGGAATCTGACTATATGGTTGCCCCCACTTTTTTTTATGGTGTTTTGCTGGTTTATGACTTAGTTGGACTGGGATCCTGCTATTCAGGGCCCCAGTCTATCTGCTTTCTCTGTAAAAGGTTTCCATGTGCCTTAGGCACATCTCTGATTGGAATCTGGAGTGCCCTTATAAGTCCCTAGTATATGGTATACTATGTACCAAGGGCATAGGTACCTCAGAGGCCTACCAGGGGCTGCAGCATGTATTGTGCCACCCCTGGAAGGCCATCCAAACTGACACCACAGGTCTGCTACTGCAGCCTGGGTAAGGTGGTGCATGCACCTCTTACTGTGATATAGGTTACCTATATCACTAAATACATACACACATATAAACCTATAAGTCACTCCTAAGGCAGGCCTTATCAATCCTAAAGGCAGAGTGCATGGTTCCTATGTGAGAGGATGCCCCTGCATGAGCAGGGCCCCTCTGCATCGTTCGGAGACCATCTCTGATGCTGTTTGTAGTGCAGCCTGACCATATACTCTTAAGCGCATTATATCCTCGCGGTAAAATGCTAACTTTGGAATGGCTGCACCTAAACATGTCGTGTTTGGTGTCAAACATCTTGGAATACTACCCCCCCCCCCCGCCAATCCTGGCGGCGGGGGTAGCATTCCACCCTTCTAGAGGGAGAGACATGTTAACCCTGGCCTGGCCGGTAACTTCTTTCTAAAGCCTGGCATCACAAAATGGATGCTACTGCCACAGACACAAGTCTGGCCTCCTGCTGCTGGACGAAACTCCGGCAGGGGAGGCCTGGACAATAGGTTTCCTGTCCCAGGGAGGTGTGACCACCTCCCCAGACAGGATAATGTGTATTGGGGCTGGGCGGGAGCACTTTCTGGTGCTTTGAAGTCCTGCACTGGGGGCACATTTGGTGTCCCTAGTGCATACCCCAGTTCAAACCGGATCAGGGGCTTGCAGCCCCTGCTTTGGCGCGAACTGGACAAAGGGAAAGGGGTGTAGCCACCCTCTGCCCTGACCCACCCATAGGTGGGGCCACAGAGTAGTCCAACCCCTATCTTTAGTATAAAGATAGGAACCCAGTCCTTAGGACTTTAGATTATCCCTGGATGAAACTCTGAAACTGAATCCTGGACCTTCGACGCTCTACTCACGATTAGAGGACAGAAGAATCTCCCTTGGGGTCAAGGAGTGACTCCCCGGTTCGCATTTCTGAAGCTCCCGTCGGACGCCAAAGTCATCGCATCACCAGAGGTGGATTCTCAGACTTCCCCGAGGCTACCCTGAGTCCCCAGCAAAGCTGAGGCCCGTGGCTATCGTGGGTGACTTGAGACCGTGACCCCTGGACACCGAGCACATTTGCAAGTGCATCCTCTTCTGGGTCTCCCAAGAAGTCGTGCTTTGGGCTCCGAGTAGCCCTAGCCTCCAGCACCACCTGCACCGAAGATCACTGGCCCCCACTCCACGAGTGTCCTGCAAGCCAGATCCACGTGTGGTGTCACGAGGCTCCTTCGCGGTCGCTAGCCCGTTGGCTAGTAGCCCTTAACGAAGGCCAATCCTTTTCTTACTTGGCATCCTGGTTGCTCCAGGCCTGCCCTCACTTACCCTCGCTGGGTGAGTTCCACAGACCTTGCTGGTCTGCACCATCGACGATCTACATCTTCACCGAGACTTGCCGTCGCAAACGCTTGTTGGGTCCAATCCGGTCGCCGACACCTCAGCACTCGACAGACATCGTGTACCAGCCCGAATGCTGCTCCTGGTCGCCGACAACGCCTCCTGGACCTCGTGGCTGAAGAGTCAAGACGACCGTCAACGCACCTGAAGCACTCGACATCGGTGGGCATCTGTCCATCGCCTTCCTGGTCACTGGCTAGTGACCCAGACTCTGTCCCCTCTGCTTTCAGGTTCTTCAGAACTCCGATCCACTCTTGGATCCACCCGGACACTTTTCTCTTGGCCGCCAGCAGCACTTTGCAACAGATCGCCATTCGAATCGACGACGAAACCCGACCCCGAAAGGCACCTATGCACCCGGCTTCCCTGGGTGAGGTAACACGAGTACTCCGGTGCTCCCGTGGGTAGAGACTCTTCAAAGTCCTAGATCTCAAAGGGTTTTGTCCTAGTCCTCTTTTAAGTGTCCCTTTTCTCTATTTTCCCGATCCCGACTTTCTCCATAGAAGTCAACGGCGTATCGCGGTTGTGTATTTACACTGCACGCGTCTCCCGTAGGTCCCCTGTGTCACTACCTTGGGTGGTTCCTTGTGGTCCAAGCACTTCTAGAGGCTCTAGGCCTAGTGTCTAGTTCAGTCGTGGTTCGCATACCACTTTATTGGTATATGGTTTGGTACGCCCCTAGGGCCCAAACGTGTATTTGTGCTATTACTGTGATTTAATAACTTATAACTTATGTACTTCGAACTCTAGCCTCATAAAGAGACTAGAGGGGTGTGTTTAGCAATAAATACATATATTTTGAATATATACCTGGTGTGGTGCTCTTTCATTTGGTCACTCAAGAGATTATAGACTGGTAAAACAAGCTGCTTTACATTCCTTCAAGACTTAGCCTGAAGGCTGCTCTCCATAGCTACCACTAGGATAGCTTTCAATAAGGTTGTCTTTAACCTATCTCCAATAAGGGGTTGTTTGGACTGGTGCAAGGTGCCCACTATAATTAGTGGACAGCATATATCAGGCCAACTTCTCACATTGGTGTGCAGCGTGTGGGATTCCAGCTTGCTATTGTTTTACCAGATAATCTCAATTGAATTGATCAACTGAAAACCACTAAAGGTACCTAAGGTACATATAATTTAAGCTTAGAATACAGTAAGTTCTACTGAACTTAGAGTTGTGTGTTAAGGGATAGCACAACCCTTTCTACAACTCAAGAGAGTTTAGTAGGCCACACTAGAGTAGGTAGTGCATACACCACACCACACTAGTAATGTCTTTAAGGGCAGGATCCAAAGAATCCTTGCAGAAAGCCATTGAGCTTCCACCCTCCAAGTATGATACACTCCCATTCTTGGAATTGAGAGCTTTATGTAACTTGAGAAAAATAAGGACAGGCCAAAGCCCTCACCACCCAACACCTCAAGGAGTTGTTGGTGGCTTATGACCTTAGTAAGCCTGTAGGGACTGAAGGGGTAGGAGCTGAGGGTGGGGCAGAAGAAGAGGACGAGGCCAGGGGTTCCAATACCCCCAGCCCCCCCTCTGAAACTGGCCAGGAGGGTGACAATGACCCTGACCTGGATAACCCAATCCCTCTTGTGGACGATGATGAGGATGATCAAGATGACACCCTCTTTGTCCCCCCAGGAAGGATTAAAAGTGTGCCCAGGAAGTCTAGATCTCCTTCTCAGGAGTCTAACCACTCTGGCACCTCTATAGGGAGCTCTGTCTCTTCTCACAGGAGGGAATCCTCTCATGAGAGGAGAGCCAGACTGGTCCAGTATGAGGAAACTCAGCTGGAGATCAGAAAAAGCAATTGGCTTTAGATAGGGAATCCCTAGATCTCCTTAGAGAGAGAAGAAAGTTGGGACTAGAGTCCCATGGTGGCAGCAATATCCCTAGAGATAGGGAGAGGTCTTATGACCATAGAAACCTAAACAAGATTGTCCCTCCCTACCAGAGTGGGGATGACATCCACAAATGGATAACTGCACTGGAGAGGGCCTGTAAAGTTCAGAAGGTCCCCCAGAGGCAGTGGGCAGCAATCTTGTGGCTCTCCTTTGCAGACAAAGGTAGAGACAAGCTCCTCACTGTAAGAGAAGAGGATGCTGACAATTACACAGTCTTGAAGAGTGCTCTGATAGATGGGTTTGGCCTAACCACTGAACAGTATAGGTTGAAGTTCAGAGACACCCAAAAAGCTCAGACTCAAGACTGGGTTGACTTTGTAGATTGTGCTACAAAGGCTCTGGAAGGTTGGATACATGGCAACAAAGTGCATGACTTTTTAGGATTGTACAATTTGATTATGAGGGAGCAGATCCTTAATAATTGTCAAAACCAGCTTTTGCACCAGTATCTGGTGGACTCTGATCTGACCTCTCCCCAAGAATTGGGAAAGAAGGCAGACAAATGGGTCAGAACCAGAGTAAAAACTAGAAATCAGGGTGGTGACCAGAAGAAAGATTCTACTAAGTCCCAAGAGAAAGGTGGGGATAAATCTAAGGATAAGTCCCCAACAGGGCCCCAAAATTCCTCTTCTGGGGGTGGGTCCCAAACTCCTTCCTCTCCTGAAAAGAAACCCTATTGCCATGTCTGTAAAAAGCCTGGGCACTGGAAAACTGATCCCAGTTGCCCCAGGATTGGCAATAAAGAAAATATTCCTCCCACAACTACTACCACCCCTCCTGGTACTACCAGTAGTAATCCTCCAGTTGGGAGTAGTGCACCCAAAAAGTTGGGTGCTTTTGCAAGAGGAACAGAGGTGGGCCCTAGTTTAGACAGGGACCCTAGCACATGTAACTGAACCAGCACATC
>CAWUFW010029138.1:0-19716 GCA_963921515.1 Calotriton arnoldi | reverse complement strand
TTCCAATACTTCCTAAAGATTTCCTAATGGAGAAGTGTGGCTCAATGGTTAGAGCGGCAGACCCTGATGCAGAGATCTGGCCCGGGACCAGGGTTCAATTCCCGCCTCGGCGGGTCTTGGGCTCAATTTCCTCGGACCTGATAATTCTCGCCTCGGTGCCTATTCTAATCATGGGTCCCACTCTGCAACTCTGGGCAATAGCTTGCTTAATCTCCACAACGGCCCCAACAGCTTAGGGATGCCTTGCTTCACTTTGGGGGTGCCCAGGAGTGGACATTTCACAGGGAAAAGCCAGGAAGGGTTCCACAGCGGTATGCGTACAGCGCCAGGACACCCCTTTGGGGGTATAAGTGCGCTTTACAAGTACAAATTTAGTGTCTTCATGGACAAGTGTTTTAAAAACTGGTTGTCCTTTCACAGGAGTAAGTTGTAATAGATCACTGAATACAATTACATGTTTTCCTCCAAATAAAACATCATAATCTGTTTTTAAAATCTGTTGCATTCTTAAATGTACAAAGGCAAGCATTAAGTTTGAGACCATGCTCACCTCATCAATGATCAGAAGTTTCATTTTCTTTAGTACTCTTGAGGCTTCATAACAAGCTTCCCCAGATAGCTTGTGATATTCCAACTTATTTTCATGTTCAACTGGTAGCATGAGTAATCGTTGTAATGTAATCCCTTTAATATTATGTGCTGCTAACCCAGTTGAAGCGGTTACAACACAAGATACATGTGATTCAGTGATTTTGTGTGGATAACTGGTCAAAACTTTAATTAAGAAACTTTTTCCTGTTCCAGCTTGCCCACTGATATACATTTGAATAGGTTTAAATGATGTGCATTGGCATTTTTTTTCATGCAGTAAACCATGCTCTATCTGTTATGTAACTTGCTAATATATTTCTTTTTGTTCAATATTTAGTTGTTCTTCCAAGTTTCCCAACTCAATAATATCCTGTTGTGCTTGTTGCATTGCCGTTTCTATTTCATTCATAGCAATTGCTGCTTCATTTTCAAGAATTGGTTGTCCTAGTGGATCTTGACTTAGTGGAGCAGAACTTTGACTATCTTGAAAACTATCTCTAGCGATTTCAGCTGCAATACTAGTTTCTTGTTCAATCTCTTCATTCAACCTTTGTAGATAATTTGGAAAAACTGTGCATTCAATGCTATCATAACATGCATTAAAAGAATCTTCATAGCAGTCAAAATCTCCAAGTAATACCATTTCACTACGCCGAAGCTTGAACAGTTGCAGAAGTGCTAAATAGAAAAATTCCCTTTTATCTGGAGTATCACAACTGAGTTTCCTGTGATTAATAAGATTTCCTTTGGTATGTTTTACCAAACATCCATCACATCCAATTACTGCATATTTTCTTCATTTATATTTTCTATAACATTTCTCTTAAAGCTGAAATATTGCAGTACTTCATAGAGACATATGTTTTCCAGATGTGGACTTCTTTTAGGATAGTACGTATCCAACATATTTGTTTTAACAATATCTGTACTTTCCGGCTCATTCAATGCTAAGTATTCAATTTCTTGTACAGATTTAAATACTCGATTTCGTGTTGCAGCAAGACCTAGACTTACCCAAATGATTCCTCTTGACTTTGAATATAAACTTGCAGAGGTCAACCGATCCGAACATTCGTACGATCCAATCTCTCGATTGGAGAGCATCTTCAAACTAAAGCTGTACAATTTTTTACTAAGAGTCTTCTCTTGTGAAATTTCTTCCCACATTTCTTTCAACTCTGTCTTTTCAGATTTGGGTATATATGATGTAACATAGCGAGCAACAGCAATCGAATTATCTGCAACATACTGGATATCCATACTTGCATTCCACATCGTCAAAATCACTGGATTGTAGTCATTAATATACTTTGAATCTTCACTTCTTTTCATGTAAGTATTCTTCGGAGATGTCCGAGCTATAATATGTCTCACTGCTGACATGAAACTGTTCACTCTTCCTTTGGAAATTACTAGACGTGGGAATCCAAAACGACATTTTGTATAAAATTTTTCCTTTGACTTGTATTTCCGTCGACAATATTTCCCACATAGATGACTTTGAAACCGTAAAACTTGTTGTCTTAAGCTATTTTCTCCTCCTGTTTTTGGAATAGCACAGGTAACGTAGGGGCCGATTCACAGAACTAATCTGAGATAAAATCCTAAACTTACTACTTTTGGTATTCACAGAAGGCATTTAGTAGTAGTAAAGTTAGGACTCCTAACTTTACTACTACTAAACTGAGATAAAATCCTAAACTTACTACTTTTGGTATTCACAGAAGGCATTTAGTAGTAGTAAAGTTAGGACTCCTAACTTTACTACTACTAAATCCCTTTGGGAATACCGAAAGTCATAAAGTTAGGATTTTGTCTCAGTTTAGCAGTAGTAAAGTTAGGAGTCCTAACTTTACTACTACTAAATGCCTTCTGTGAATACCAAAAGTAGTAAGTTTAGGATTTTATCTCAGATTAGTTCTGTAAATCAGCCCCATAGTCTTCAATGAAAGACAAAACAGTTTCATCAGAATCGGTTCCAAATTTAAGTGCATCCTTGATCCATAATAGCATGTGTATATGAGGAGCATCTCTGGCTTGGTATTCCTTTCTCCAAAAGAAATCATTAACTTCTCCAAGAGATGGATTATTTTTATTGCAGATAAAAGACATCATAGCTTCAAATCTATGATTAAAATATCTGCACACATTTACAGGATCCAAGGAACCCAGTTCTCCAGCTGTCTTCAATTCGATGTTTTTAATATTTGAATTTGCTTTTCGTAGAAATTCAAGTAAATCGTCCCATGCGTATTCAGCACAGCTAAGCGTAACAAACCACGGAGGGGTTCCTAAGTTCCTTAACATACATTTAAGTTCTCCATGACGACTATACCAATAGTCATTGCTACCACGTTGACATGCCATCAAATTAATTAACTGAGATTCTAAATTATCGTCTCTTTGTTGAACTTTGTCCAAAAATTCCTTTGCAGAAAGATGTGTAAGATGAACTCTTGTTTTTAATATGTGGTTCACTGCATATGAAAGTCCAGACAATTCACTTTCAAATAGAAGATGAAATAAATATGGAACACAATGTCGAAATCTTGAATCTTCTGAATACAATCTTGTTGAACGGTATTCTGAAGCTGGAATCTGTACTGGTCTTTCATCATATCGTCCACCTTTTCCAGTGGGGAAGAGCTGTGAAAAACAACAGGCTTCTAAACTTCTTTCCCAAACACTCATGGGAGTTCCCTTCGCTTTCTTCATTTGGAATAATTTAATAGTATTTCCAATCACTTCTTTTGAATGTAAAGGATGTATACTATAATGTTCATAAATTTCTTCACTCCTGGAGTTGTCCACTTTTTCGATTTGTCCAGTTGAAATTTCTCTATCATCTCCGAAAGATATTTCTTGTTCTTCCAGATATACATATTTATAATAAATATTGTTTTCTATGAGATATAACGTAGCCTTTTGAATTTTGGTGACATCTACTAACTCTTGCCATATTTTCTGACTCTTTGTTGGTACACCATTAACTAGAATAACTACAGGTTCAGTTTCCTCTCTCTCTATACCAACAGTTTCAATATTATTCTTAAAATCTACAGGTAAATACACAACTCTTCCTTTTAATCCTCTTTGTAAATCTGTGGGAGGCAGCTTACCTGTTTTAGGCTCCATACGAACTATAGCCTGAAACGGGTGCACAGATTGAATAAGAATAGACTCATATGTATTTAAATCCACCAGTTCCAGAGGAATAGCTACCAACTCTAGGTTATTATGTGCAGCTCTAGCTGGCATTTTGTTTTCTTCTAATTTGCTATAACAATATTTACAAATACGTTGATCACTACCCAACTCAAAACGACCTTCCACCAACAAATAAGCACCAAATTGCTCCCACTTACCATTGATTTCCTTTTCACTTTTTAAATACACATCAACATTCCTAGTTTGACTTCTATAGTGAGTACATCGACAACAAATACAAACATAGTTTGGTTTTTCACAACAAATTACCTTAAACTTTGTAATTTCTTCTACAAACTTCTCAGTAGTACTATCTTCCACCTCTTCTTCAACACCTACACTTATCAAACTCTCACTTTCTCTACACTCTTCTTCAGTACTAAAGAAACGAAACTGTATATCATCACAAACTTTTTTACATCCGATACTGAACCATGCAAAAGAGCAGTGTTTATTTCACTTAAAGATAATGCAGGACTTTTTACATAGTACAATATTTTTACTAACTTCCGCATTTCTGAGTGATGTACTGCTAACATTCTCAAATGATGAAAAGTACTTTGACACCCTTTTCTAGAAAGACAAGCCAGAGAATGACCCTGCAAGCCAGTATTTTTTCTCACTTTACCATGATCTAATCCTTGCAACATCTTAATCTTCTGTTTAATACTTTTTTACTATACTGTCGTAAGAAATTTCGTAAAATATCAATAGATTCCTGTCGCATACTACAAATACTACTACAATCCCACGTATACACTGGAGCTTGTGAACGTCTCCCTTGAACTTCTTCAGCTATTGCTTCTTCCATATTTCTAGCAACCATCTTTTCTTTTTCAATTGGACAACCGTTTTTAACCTCAAAAGAACGACCACTGGTATCAACTGCGTGAACTAATGTATTTTGTTGAAAATAGCTTTCTTCAATAAAAAAAGGTTCTGAACTAGAAGTGTGCTTTCATTCACCCAATTTTTTTTTACAAAAGTTAGTTCTATTTACCACTCTTTTTCTTTTAATTTTCTCCTTCATAAACTGCATTGTTTTATTCAATGTCTTCATTCTCTTCAATACTAATATAAACAATCTTCTTTTCAATTCAAAAGCCTTTTTCGACTACACTTTCAATCTGTTCTTTCTTCTTGTAAAATACTGGTCTTCTTTTATATTTATTGCAATCTTTCAATACATTTTGTAGTACTCTACTTTTAGACATTCTCTTCCTAATGTCTTTATATTGTTTCATCCTTTTTTCAACATGAATTTTTTTCTTATAACCTGATTTTTGCATTAATTTCACCTTTTTTCTTTTCCTTCTGATTGCTTGTAGTAGTTTTCTTTCTCTTTTCGCCATTTTGAAAATCTTTTAGATTTTTTAAAAGACTTTTACCAAATTCTTTCGTTCTCTTACCAGAAGACTTTTTCTTTAACGTCACATGTTGTACTTCATCTACTTTCTGCTTTTCTCTATCCTTTAAATAGGTCTGTTTTCTTTGTTGTCTTTTCTTTTGATCTTTTCTTGTCATACTGAATATTTCTCAATACATATGGAGAATGTCTAAAAAAAAAACAGTTTATTATCTTTCAATATAATATTTAATATTATTAAAATAATTATATACAAATATTGTCATTTATAAATAAAGAAATACATTGAGAAGTGCATAGATGAATAGATAAATGCAACAGTAGAACATGGATGATTCAACAACTGCAAGGGTAGCGCATAACTAGTGCCTGAGTGATTGTATGACTGAAGGAATAATATCTGGAGGATTAATGGAGTACATAGTAAATCAGTGGGTGATTTTATAACTGCATAAGTACTGCTTGGGTGATTGCAGGAGTACTGAGTTAATGCCTGAGTGATTGAAGGAGTGCAAAGGTAGTGCCTGGGTGATTTTATAAGTGCATGAGTACTGACTGAGTGACTACATAAGTACAAGGGTTATACCTATATGATAGAAGGAGTGCAAGGATAGTACCTGAGAGATTATATAAGTTTATAGATAGTAGCTAGGTGATTGAAAGAGTGCATGGATAATGCCCGGGTGATTGCATGGGTACATACGTAGTGCCTGGATGATTTTATGAGTGCAGGGGTAATAACCTGGGTGATTGCATCATTACATATGTACTGCCTGGATCATTGGAAGACTGCCTGGGTGATTGAAGCACTCTATAGCTAATGCTTTGGTGATTGCATGAGTACAGAGGTAACGTATAGAGGATTAAAAGAGTACACACGTAACACCTGGGTGATTGCATGACTACAAGAGTAATATCTGGTGATTTACATGACTACATAGAAAGTGACTGGGTGATTTTAGAAGAGCATGGGTACTTCTTAGGTGATCGCAGGACTACTGACGTAACACCTGAGTGAATAAATGAGTGCAAAGGAAGTGCCTGGGTGATTTAATAATACCATGACTACTGGCTAAGTGATTACATAAGTACAAGGCTAGTGCCTCTAAGATTGAAAGAGTACAACGATAGTGCCTGAGTGATTATATAAGTGCATGAGTACTGGGTACATGATTCAAAGAGTGCATGGGTAATATCTTGGTGATTGCATGAGTGCATAACTAGTGTCTGAATGATTGCATGAGTGCAGGGCTAATGCCTGGGTGATTCCATCAGTGAATATGTTCTGCCTGGATCATTGGAAGACTGCATGGGAAGTACTTGGGTGTTTTTATAACTGCATGAGTGTTGGGCCTAGCCAAATATAAAACAGCAGACTATTACATGACTCAACCATAAGTCTCTCTATATCGTTAAAAGCATGCATACATATGTCTCTACCTTTTAAAATCATCATATCTAAAAGAAATATATATATATATATACAATATTTCTAAAATATAGTGAAACCTAGAAACGGAGACATGTAATAGATCTGCTTTAGTGATTGCATTACTCCATGCATGGTGCTTGGGTGATTTTATGACTCCAAAGGTAATCGCTGATTAATTACAGGACAAGATGGAGAGTGACTGACTAATTACATGAGAGCACAGATAAAGGTTTAGTGTATGGATAAGTGTATAAATACCACCTGAAGGCTTACATGAGTCACTAAAAAGTGCCTAGGTGAATTCATGAGTGCAACAGTAGAGCCTGGGTGATTATATGACTGTAAGAGTAGTGCCTGGATTATTACATGAGTGCATAGGTAGAAACTGCATGATTCTATAGCTGCAGAAGTAGTACATAACTAGTGCCTGGGTGATTGCATGACTGAAGGGGTATTATCTGGGGGATTACTGGAGTACATAGGAAGTGAGTGGGTGATTTTATAAGTCCATGAGTACTACCTGGGTGATTACAGAAGTACTAAGGTACTGCCTGACTGATTACAGGAGTGCAATGGTAGTGCTTCGGTAATTTTATAAGTGCATGAGTATTGCCTGAGTGATTACATAAGTACATGATTGAAAGAGTGCAAGGATAGTGCATGGGTGATTGAAGCACTGTATAGCTAATGCGTTGGTGATTGCATGAGTACACAGGTAACGTCTGGGGGATTAAAGCAGTATATATGTAACACCTAAGTGACTGCATGACTACAGGGGTAATATCTGGGGATTTACATGACTACATAAGAAGTAACTGGGTGATTTTATAACTGCATTGGTACATCTTCAATGATTGCAGGACTACTGACTTAATGCATCAGTGAATAAAGGAGTGCATAGGTAGTGCCTGGGTGATTGCATGAGTGTATAGGTAGTGCCTGGATGTTTGCATGAGTGCAGGGGTAATGCCTGGGTTATTGCATCAGTGCATATGTACTGCCTGGATCATTAAAGTTAGGAATCCTAACTTTACTACTACTAAATGCCTTTTGTGAATTCCGAAAGTCGTAAAGTTAGGATTTTGTCTCAGTTTAGTAGTAGTAAAGTTAGGAGTCCTAACTTACTACTACCAAATGCCTTCTGTGAATACCAAAAGTAGTAAGTTTAGGATTTTATCTTAGATTAGTTCTGTGAATCGGCCCCACAGTAATTACAGCAGAAGATGGACAGTGACTGGCTAATTCCATGAGAGCACACATAAACATTGAGTGCATGGATAACTGTATAAATAGCACCTGTAGGCATAGATGAGTCACTGAGTAGTACCTACGTGAATAGATGAGTGCAACAGTAGCATCTGGGTAATACCTGGTTTATTAAATGAGTGCATAGGTACAGCCTGCATGATTGCATGACTTCAGGAATAGTACATAACTAGTGCCTGCATGATTCCATGACTGCAAAGGTAATATCTGGGGGCTTTATGGAGTACAGAGGAAGTGAGTGCAAAGGTAATATCTAGGGTGATTGTATGACTCCAAAGGTAGTCGCTGGGTAATTGCAGGAGAAGATGGATAGTGACTGGCTAATTACATGAGTGCACACATAAAGGTTCAGTGCATGGATAAGTGTATAAATAGCACCCGAAGGCATAGATGACTCACTAAGAAGTGCCTAGCTTAATAGATGAGTGCAACAGTAGGGCCTGGGTGATTCTACGACTGCAAGGCTAGTGCCTGCATTATTACATGAGAGCATAGGTACAACCTGCATGATTGGAAGACTGCAGGGATAGTACATAACTAGTGCCAGGGTTATTGCATAACTGCATGGGGAATATTTGGGGGATTACTAGAGTACATAGGAAGTGAGTGGGTGACTTTATAGGTCCATGAGTAGTCCCTGGGTGATTACAGAAGTACTAAGGTAGTGCCTGAGTGATTACAAGAGTGCAAATGTAGTGCCTGAGTGATTTTATAAGTGCATGAGTACTGGCTGAGTGATTACATAACTACAAGAGTAGTGCGTGTGTGATTGAAAGACTGCAAGGATAGTGCCTGAGTGGTTAAAGCACTGTATAGCTAATGCATTGGTGATTGCATGAGTACAGGAGTAACGTCTGGGGGATTAAAGGAGTACATAGGCAATGCCTGGGTAATTGCATGACTACAGGGGTAATATCTGGGGATTTACATAACTACATAGGAAGTGACTGGGTGATTTTATAAATGCATGTGTACTTCTTGGGTGATTACAGGACTACTGAGGTAGTGCCTAAGTGAATAAATAAGTGCAAAGGAAGTGCGTGGGTGATTTCATAACAGCATGACTACTGGCTGAGTGATTACATAAGTACAAGGGTAGTGCCTCCATGATTGAAGGACTGCAACAGTAGTGCCTGGGTGATTATATAAGTTCATTAGTAGTAACTACATGATTCAAACAGTGCATGGATAATACCTAGGTGATTGCATGAGTGCAAGAGTAATGCCTGAGTGATTACAGCAATGCATATGTAGTGACTGGATCATTTCAAGACTGCATGGCAACTACTTGGGTGTTTTTATAACTGCATAAGTGTTGGGCCTA
The DNA here is from genome assembly GCA_963921515.1 of Calotriton arnoldi. NCBI lineage: Eukaryota > Metazoa > Chordata > Amphibia > Caudata > Salamandridae > Calotriton > Calotriton arnoldi. The sequence continues at coordinate 10,530 of CAWUFW010029138.1, read as the reverse complement.
GCCAAGTATAAAGCAGCAGACTATTACATAACTCAACTATAAGTCTCTCCATATTGTTAAAAGCATGCATACATATGTCTCTACCTTTTCAAATCATCATGATATCTAAAAGAAATATATATACAATATTTCTGGAATATACTGAAACCTAGTAACTAACACATATAATAGATCTGCCTGACTGATTGCATAACTCCATGGGTAGTGCTTGGGTGATTATATGAGTGCAAGGGTAGCTACTGGGTAATTGCAGGAGAAGATGGATAGTGACTGGCTAATTGCATGAGTGCACACATAGAGTTTGAGTGCATGGATAAGTGTATAAATAGCATCTGAAGGCATAGATGACTCATGGAGTAGTGCCTAGGTGAATAAATGAGTGCAACAGTACGGCCTCTGTGATTCTACGACTGCAAGGCTAGTGCCTGGGTTATTACATAAGAGCATAGGTACAACCTGCATGATTGCAAGACTGCAGGGATAGTACATAACTACTGCCTGAGATATTGCATGACTGCAGGGGTAATATTTGGAGGATTACTGGAGTACATAGGAAGTGAGTGGGTGACTTTATATGTCCATGAGTAGTACCTGGGTGATTACAGAAGTACTAAGATACTGCCTGAGTGATTACAAGAGTGCAACAGTAGTGCCTGGGTGATTATATAAGTACATAAGTAGTGACTACATGATTCAAAGAGTGCATGGGTAATACCTAGGTGATTGCATGAGTGCATAGTGATTGCATGAGTTCAGAGGTAATATCTGGGGGACTACAGAACTACATAGAAAGTGCCTGGGTGATTTTGTAAGTGCATCAGTACTGCCTGGGTGATTAGAGTAATAGTGTGGTAGTGCCTCAGTGATTGAAAAAGTGTAAAGGTAGTGCCTGGGTGATTTTATAAGTAAATACGCACTGGCTAAGTGATTGGAGGAGTGCATAGATCCTGACAGGGTGATTGGAAGAGTGCAAGGGTAGTGCCTGCATGATGAAAACAGTGTATAGCTAATGCATTGGTGATTACATGATTGCAGCAGTTATGTCTCGGGGATTAGAAGAGTACAAAGGTAATACCTGGTGATTCATGATTGCAGGAGTAATATCTGCGAGATTACAGAAGTACATAGGAAGTGCCTGGGTGATTTTATAAGTGCACGTGTACTGCCTGGGTGATTGGAGCAGTACTACAGTAGTGTCTGAATGATTGGAGAAGTGCAACATCCTGAGTAGTAGCAGAATACAGCTTCACTATTCTAGTACTAATCGAGTATACAGCATAGCTAACAGGAAAGCAACACTGTACCTTTTGCTAGCAGCATCATATATCAAAGTAATACACACATAAATATATACCTGTGTTTTATCCATCTATCATCTTCACTCACATAACACATAGGGGCCGATTCCGATTCAGGCCGGAAATCTCCCCGACCGAGCCGGACCCGGAGAGATTTCCGACCGAATCGGACCCTAGCAGCCCGACCGAACGAGTACGATGCGCACGTATGCTATCGGACTCGATTCGGTCGGACTCCCATTGAAGTCAATGGGAGCCAGTCGTACGACGCGTACACGGGCTCCCATTGACTCAATGGGCACGACGCGAACAAGGGCGCCCCCTACAGCGTGTTCGCGTCGATGCGGGTCGCGCCGTACATGCACGTGTAGGGGGGACCCATGGGTCCCCCCTGTGTGCGACTCGCATGCCTACGCTTCCAGGGGGGTCCGACACGGACCCCCAAAGTGCGGCTCCGAGAGCTCCTTGGAGCCGGACTGCGCGAGTCGGTCGGAGCGGTCGAGGTGCGCATCGTACTTACCCGGCCGGGGAACGTCTCCATTGCGCGGTGTGAGTCGTCCCCGTGCGAGTCGGTCGGAGCGGTCGGGTCCTGTGAACGAGTCGGTCGGAGATTTCGCGAGCGCACGCATCGTACTCGCTCGCCCGGACGCACGTACGAATCGGTCGGGAAATAGGGCTCCGAATCGGATCCGGTTAAGCCGAATCCGATTCGGTGCCCTACTGGCCGAGATCGGAATCGACCCCATAGCGTAATATATGTGCAAGTAGACACATATCTCAGTCACAACACCATCCACAGCTCAAAACTTCACAGACTACACTTCAATTTTCAAACAGACACTGAAAATTATGCGGTATATATGAAATATAACTTTCCTCACATCATACAAATTACTCTAATAAATAACATCTCTACAAACATCTCAAACCTTACTTTCACACTGCTGCTTCACCATTCTACAACTACTTATAATGTTACACCTACCCAAATACCAAGCAGGAACCCTTCACATGCCTTTACTAAAACTCTTACCATATTCCTAAAAGCATACATAAATATGTCTGTACCATAACACTATCCAAACATAAAAAATTCACAGAACAAACTTCCAATTTCAAGCAAACACCAAAAATTAGGCGGCATATTTCAACTGTACCTCTCTAGAAACTTTAAAAAAAGAAGCCTAATAAATAATACCTTATGTCAGCATCTTTTAAACCACACTTTTGTGCTGTATCTTCACCATTCTACTACTACTCACAGTCATGGGCCTACCACATAAAAAACAACAACACCTCTTTATTATACATCATGCACCTTCAAATGTATAAGACATGTGAAAATACATATACAAGTAGGGACATACTTGAGACAGAACTCCATGCACACCTTAAAACTTGACAGACTCCACCTCCAAATTTAAAACAACAGCTAAAATTATGCGGTATACTACAAATGTACATATCCACACACTAATACAAACTACCATAATCAATAATCCATCTTCCAATATACACATATTACTATACAAAATCTATTTCAAACAACATTTAAGTACAATAAAGCAAACTACAATACACATCTCTACATTTAATAATATATTTCAAATATCACAGTTCATCAATAATTTTTATTGATTAAAAATAAACCTAATACATAGTACACCTCACAAATTTATTACTCACCTTTCAAATTGATTTGTAGAATTTCAAATATCACAAACTCATAAAAGATTTTCTTTTGCACACAATCAATGTAATACACCACTCTCAGCAAGGTAAAACCAGTAATGGCAAAGTTTCCCTCTCTGTCTCCACACAAATACATGTAAGTAACAAATCACATTGCTTCCTACATTATTTCAAATTGTAAAACACATTTCTATTGGTTAGACATATGAACCCATACCAACTGACTTCTAAAAGTGCCCAAACTGCTTCTGGAATTTTTTGGAGTCGCGATTCCACCGTGCACCAACGCGATGGAGCCACGAATCCATACGGGATTTCAAAAATATATTACAAATAAAAATACCACTATTTTTTAAGAACACACCATTTCTAAAGATAGTACTGACTTGGGAAATCTTACTTTAATAAGATATCACCTACATATAAATTACAATTTCACATTTTAAGTCCACAGTTAAGTTTCAACGCTTCCCCCATTCTGCTTAGTGCCAGTTTCCATAGTAACAGTAAATGCAACATTCAACTGAACTGACAGGTCACAAGTTCACCATATTTTCAAGTTCAGCACACAATGTTGCAAATGCAAACAGCAGGTGTTGTTGACATTTCAAAATATCACCTTATCATATCTACTGTACCTTTCAAACATTTTTATTAACCAATAAGAAACTGCTTTTTAAAAAAAGTAACATGCACCCTATTTTTCAATGTACAATGTTCTTAAACAGTCAATCAATTATCTACTTTTTTAAAAACAGCGTCTTGTCCACCATTTTAGATACCTCTCATTCTACCAACTGACTACCTCAGCTACAGACATCTTTTCATTACTTCCAGAAATCCCTTCAAGATGCTTACAGTATGGATTGTTGGGCACAGCTATGTTTTCTGGTGCAAAAGGTATGCTGAACGCAGAAGTATTGACAAAGATCTAGCTTTGCAAAATGTAGATATTAAATGCATTGCACAGAGAGGATTAAAGTGGCACCAGTTGATGCCTTTGGTTAAAACCTTTTTGCATCTCCAACCCCCTGACCTCATGATTGTGCACTGTGGTGGCAATGACCCAGGCACATTGACAATCTGGAAATGCTAATGAAGGACACCTTTGCACAATTGATGTTGCTTTTACCTCAAACTGTCTTTGTATACTCTTATGTATGCCAAAGACAGAAATGGCAGTGGTCAAATCAATTCTGTCCACAGATTGAGAAAGCTAGAAGGAATGTCAATAAAGCTGTTTCTGCTTACCTCAGAGACCATAGGATGGGCTCCATATATAACAACAATCTACGTTTTGATATGGATGACATCTACAGAAGTGATGGAGTACACTTCACAGATCAAGGAAACAGAGTCTTTCTCAACAACCTAAAGCTGTGCATCCGCACTTACATGTAACTACAACAAACTCAAAATGAAAACAAGAGCTCTTTTTAGAGCCACCCTATAACATAATACTGAATGTAATTTTTTTTACACATACATATTTTTTTATTTTTTGTGGATTTGCGCACCCGACGCGAATCCGCAAAAGCATGAATTCAATGTACTACAACACAGCACACCTTTCTAGTTTAACTATTATTTTTTTATTTTATATATTTTGAACAACTCTGTCAATTTTAATCTTGTCATTAACTTCAATCACAGTACCTCTTTAAAACAACTTCACAAATACAACACTACTTTCTAAATGATATACTACTTAATTATTTATTTAAGGTGAATTCGCGAATCCAACGCGACGTTACACGGGGGCCACGCTGAGAGCCATGTTGGAGTCGCGACTCCAAACTCGAAAGAAAAAAACCCGCCTGTCTTCCATTATTCGGTATTCGCTCCGGGGACCCCATCCCCCGGGGCCTGCCAACATATTAAAAAATAAGGCGGGGACCGCGTGGCCCCCCTCCTCAGGCCATTAATGGCCCCGGGGAGCCCATCCCCCGGGGCCTGCCACTATTTTTGTAAGGTTTAAAAAAGAGGGGGGCTGCGTGGCCCCCTCCTCAGGCCAATATTGGCCCCGGGGACCCCATCCCCCGGGGCCCGGCCACACTTTTTTTTTTAATAAATGGAGGGGGCCGCGTGGCCTTCCTCCCGGGCTGGCCCTTAGCATTGGGGACCGTGGGGGGAGCCCCAATGCCCCCATGGTCCCTGCCGGCTCCCCGCCTCCTGCGGGAGCCGGCATTGCTTTTGGGCAAGGGGAGCTGCTAACATGTAGCTCCCCTTGTCCAAAAGCAATTCTGCTTTGATTCGTTGAAGCGAGAGCAGGTATCCTGCTCTTGCTTCAATGAAGCAAAGCAGTGTTTGCTATGGCAGGGCAGGAGCCGCGCTCCCACCCTGCCATAGCAAACAGCAATGTCCCGGGGATGGGACCCCGGTACATTGCAGGAGCCAGCCCTGGGGGGTGGCGGTCCCCAGGGCCATCTAGGGCTCCAGGATTGGGGACGCGTGGCCCCCCTCCCTACATTTCAACAGCCCCGGGGAGGTGGTGGTCCCCGGGGCATGTGGGGGGGCTCGAGCCCCCACACACATTTTTTTTTATATCAGAGCCCCGGGGAGGTGGTGGTCCCCGGGGCTGCGGGAGGGCCACATGCCCCCGCGTTTAATTGTCAAAGCCCCAAAGAGGTGGTGGTCCCCGGGGTTTGGGGGGCCCATGAGGCCCACCGCCCTTATTTTCATTATGCCCCAGGGAGGTGGTGGTGGTCCCCGGGGCTGCAGGGGGGGCACGTGCCCCCCGCACATTAGGTATAAAGCCCCGGGGAGGTGGGGGTCCCTGGGGCTGTGGGGGCCCCTGTGGGCTTCCACTATATAATTCCACATTGCCCCCGGGACCTGGCCCACCTGGGGGCTTAACAATAATGGAGCGCGGGAGCCCGCACTTCGGTTTTTTTGGTTTTCTCAGCCGGATTCGCGCACCCAGCGCGAATTCGGCCAATTTTCTTTTTAAAAAAAAATGCTTTTGTGGGACCCCCTGAGCAGGCCTAGGGGGTCAGGGTGTTTCTACCCTGCCCCCTTGTCTTGTTTTTCATCTTTTTTTTTTCTATTTTCTTATGACTCGGTTACCGAGTAACAAGATGGCTGCCAACACATTCTGCTTTGGAGTGTTGGCAGCCAATCAGAAGTCAGCTCGTGCTCGGGGGTTCGCGATTCCTCCTCGGTGCTCAGATATCGATATTTTTATTTCTTGAATTTCTCTGTAACTACTGAACAGATTTACACCATTTAAAGAAAAGGTCGCTTTCTGAACCAAGAGCTACCTTTTGCCAAATTTGGTGTAATTCCGTTCAGCAGTTCGGGCTGTAGCCTGTTCCAAAATTTCCTATGGAAATTAACATGGAGAAAATGCGTTTTGGGACCCCTCTTTTTTCTCGACCCCCACTTGACAAATCACCCCCAAACTTTCAAGACAGGAGCTGACTGGAGCAGGCCATTAGTTTTGAAAGTTTCGCGAAGATTCGTCAACCGGCGCCAAAGATATTGGCAAATCAAAAAACGCTTTTCCTATGGATAATAGGTCCTAACTATAACTACCTACTGGCGACCGCCAGTAGGTAATATATATATATATATATATGCACATATATATATATATATATATATATATTCCGTTTTCGAAACATGGATACACTGGTTGATGGCGGCAGCCAACTTCCGGGGAGTGGATTCGTCGCGGAAGCAACCACCTTCCGAATTTTCAAATAAAAACACGTCGTCTCTGCACTTCCGCACTTCCGCACACTGCCAGGCGAACAGAGACCACACGAATCCCAGGTATATGGCACTGGTGATGTTTTTATTTACAGAGCTGCACTCTGACGCGTTTCGGACAAATTGTCCTTGCTCACAGATAGTCAGATACGGCCCGCCATGTTTTTAAATTTGCTAAGTGCACACCACGTGTTAGACTGACATAGACAAAATACTATGCATATAACGACTGTTAAAAGGCAATGATCCCTCTGTTTTCCACATCACAATATACAATGTCATAATTGTTGAAATAAAATATCAAACAAATGGCAATGAGAAATAAATAATAAAGAAAACAGACTCTAATAATAATTTGAATGCTTGAATGCAATTTGGAATTTGTGCCGATATTGGACACTAACATCTCTAGTGTCCCTGCTTACATTAATGTCTTACTCCAGCAGTGCCTATAAGGCCCCAATTACTTACTGGTAATCAGCATTACTCTTAGTCCTACTTACCCATGGTCTATTCATAATTTATTAGGTTAATCCTGCTTCTTGGGATAGGAAACAAACAGGAATACTGAAATGCAAGATCTGCACACCCTCAGCTGGATGCGACAAGATGGACAAGATCCCCACTCTCCTCTTCAATTCTCCAGCACTGTCAAAGTCCAGAGAGAGATAGGGTGGGTGGGTTGTAATGACGGGGATGGGGATAAGTAGAACAAAGAGTAAAGACAATTACTGGTAGGTAATTGGGCCATTGCCTCTACATCCCTTATCCTCATCCCAGTCATTACTTAGGAGGTATACAAAAGCTGAGCGGTCTTTGACAGAAAATGCATATGTATCTTTGCATGCAAAATAATGAACATTTAATGCTTAGGGGCCGATTCCGATCTCGGTCGGAGGCGTACCCAACACCATTCGGTCGGGAAAAAAGCCATGCGAAAGCCTGTTTCCCGACCGATCCGTACAGTACACCGAACGAGCAAGTACGATCGCACAACAGCAAAAAATCCGGCCGAGCCGTACTCACCCAAACCAGGTCCTGTTCTCCGACCGAGGCGAATCCGGAAGCGCCGAATCGAGTCGCACGGAAGGAAAAATGCAGCCCCGTCCGGCCGGACAAGTACGATGCGCTTCCCGTACGCGCCGAACCCGTCGCTACGCACGGCACGTCAAAGCATCCGGGAGAGGCGCACATAAGCTCCGATTCGCGCCACAACACGATCCACGGCTACGAGGCGAACACGGCACCGACGAGGACGAGGCGAAGTGGCGAGGACGACGCGAAGCAACGAGAAGGGCGAGCGACACGAACCAACCATGAATCCCTTCGTCCCGATCATACCAATATTCTACATCTACTACCGGAACAGGCACGGACGCGTACGGCGCAGAAGGTAAGCCAGACACCAACCACAAAACACATACAACACGTACACGACACATCACACACACACACGGGGATGCTGAATATACTTACACCAGCAACAGCAGCACCATAGGGGCGGGATGCCCATCACCAATGCCACATATGCACACAGGGGCCTGAATGCGCACCACCACCCCTACCCAGGGGGGCTGGATGCCTACCACCACTACCACCCTCACCCAGGGGGGCTGGATGCCTACCACTACTACCACCCTCACCCAGGGGGGCTGGATGCCTACCACTACTACCACCCTTAGCCAGGGGGCAGGATGCCTACCACTACTACCACCCTTAGCCAGGGGGCTGGATGCCTACCACTACTACCACCCTTAGCCAGGGGGCTTGATGCCTACCACTACTACCACCCTTAGCCAGGGGGGCTGGATGCCTACCACTACTACCACCCTTAGCCAGGGGGCTGGATGCCTACCACTACTACCACCCTTAGCCAGGGGGGCAGGATGCCTACCACTACTACCACCCTTAGCCAGGGGGGCAGGATGCCTACCACTACTACCACCCTTAGCCAGGGGGCTTGATGCCTACCACTACTACCACCCTTAGCCAGGGGGCTTGATGCCTACCACTACTACCACCCTTAGCCAGGGGGGCAGGATGCCTACCACTACTACCACCCTTAGCCAGGGGGCAGGATGCCTACCACTACTACCACCCTTAGCCAGGGGGGCTGGATGCCTACCACTACTACCACCCTTAGCCAGGGGGCTTGATGCCTACCACTACTACCACCCTTAGCCAGGGGGCTGGATGCCTACCACTACTACCACCCTTAGCCAGGGGGGCTTGATGCCTACCACTACTACCACCCTTAGCCAGGGGGCTGGATGCCTACCACTACTACCACCCTTAGCCAGGGGGCTGGATGCCTACCACTACTACCACCCTTAGCCAGGGGGGCAGGATGCCTACCACTACTACCACCCTTAGCCAGGGGGCTTGATGCCTACCACTACTACCACCCTTAGCCAGGGGGCTTGATGCCTACCACTACTACCACCCTTAGCCAGGGGAGCAGGATGCCTACCACTACTACCACCCTTAGCCAGGGGGCTTGATGCCTACCACTACTACCACCCTTAGCCAGGGGGGCAGGATGCCTACCACTACTACCACCCTTAGCCAGGGGGGCAGGATGCCTACCACTACTACCACCCTTAGCCAGGGGGCTTGATGCCTACCACTACTACCACCCTTAGCCAGGGGGGCAGGATGCCTACCACTACTACCACCCTTAGCCAGGGGGGCTTGATGCCTACCACTACTACCACCCTTAGCCAGGGGGGCTGGATGCCTACCACTACTACCACCCTTAGCCAGGGGGGCTGGATGCCTACCACTACTACCACCCTTAGCCAGGGGCTGGATGCCTACCACTACTACCACCCTTAGCCAGGGGGGCTGGATGCCTACCACTACTACCACCCTTAGCCAGGGGGCAGGATGCCTACCACTACTACCACCCTTAGCCAGGGGGCAGGATGCCTACCACTACTACCACCCTTAGCCAGGGGGCAGGATGCCTACCACTACTACCACCCTTAGCCAGGGGGCTTGATGCCCACCACTACTACCACCCTTAGCCAGGGGCTGGATGCCTACCACTACTACCACCCTTAGCCAGGGGGCAGGATGCCTACCACTACTACCACCCTTAGCCAGGGGGCTTGATGCCCACCACTACTACCACCCTTAGCCAGGGGGCTGGATGCCTACACTACTACTACCCTTAGCCAGGGGGCAGGATGCCTACCGCTACTACCACCCTTAGCCAGGGGGGCTTGATGCCCACCACTACTACCACCCTTAGCCAGGGGGGCTGGATGCCTACCACTACTACCACCCTTAGCCAGGGGGGCAGGATGCCTACCACTACTACCACCCTTAGCCAGGGGGCAGGATGCCTACCACTACTACCACCCTTAGCCAGGGGGGCTTGATGCCTACCACTACTACCACCCCACTCATAGGATGGACAATGCATGACACAACAAGCACACCACAACCTAGGGAATGCAAGATAAAGACATCCCCCCACCACCATGACAAGTGTGTGTAGGCTGTGTCAAATGCCTACAACACCGAACATGACTTTGAACATACAATGTGACCCCTAGCACATGTGCCACACATATATGTGTGTGGCACCCACAATGCTAAGCAGCCCATGACCATTGTGGCAATGGGGCCTAAACCCCCATCATCACAGTGACCAAAAGGTAAGTGTGGGGTCCATAGCTGAAGCACATCTTGACCATTGTGGCAATGGGGTCTAAACCCCCATCATCACAGTGACCAAAAGGTAAGTGTGGGGTCCATAGCCGAAGCACATGTTGACCATTGTGGCAATGGGGTCTAAACCCCCATCATCACAGTGACCAAAAGG
>CAWUFW010029137.1:0-19716 GCA_963921515.1 Calotriton arnoldi | reverse complement strand
ACATAGAGGTAGCTTACACACATTGCCCATAGCACACCAAACGGGTCCCAGCTGGCTCATTCTATAAACAATGGCGCCATCTGTTTAGCATCTTGGCACTTTTCTTATCTCTTCTCTTCCCTAGGAGTCTCCGCTCCCACTCCGCCCCTAACATCATTTGTTTGTTACATTCTTTAAACAAGTCTTCGGGTTTTTGCCCACACTTGCAAGTACTATTAACAGGAAGCAAACTAGCAGCTAGATAGTAACTACACAGTTTTATTTGCTTTAAAAAAAAAAAAAACTCTACCGTAAATTTTCTGGCGGTTAGTCTACTTTTTCCCCACATTTGTCCAGAAAAAAATGGTAATGTTTACACACAGTGGGCTGGAATTTCAAGTTAAAACTTTAATGTACACTACTTCAGTTGATTCTTTAGGGAGATTGTTGTAAGGAACACTATGGGGTCGATTCCGATTCGGGCCGGAAAAAGCACCGACCGACTCGGATCCGGAAAAAATACCGACCGACACGTACCAGTGGCGCCCGACACGCCAAGTACGATGCAAGCCGCGATAAATCCGACCGACACGTCAGGAAACCAAGCCGACCGACCGAGCCGCTCGGAAAATAACAATCCGGCCGGAAAAACACGCGAATCCAACCGACCGACACGCACCCGGAACAAATCCGACCGAATCGTACCCGCCAACTCCAACCTGCAAAGTACGATGCAAGGCGCGAAAAACACGACCGAGTCGGACGGAGGACAAGCCGTACGACCGACACGCATACAAAACCGAGCCGAAGCAACACAATACACCGCGACCGACGCGTACGCAGCATACAAAACTGCACAAACACAGCGTGAACGAAACGGAAAACACCGTACGAGACCAATGCACGGTCCGACTCGGTCACAAGAACGTTTCCAACATACACAAACAGCACAAAGGAAAAATCAACCAAAAAAAGGCCAAACAAGCAATTACCAAGCCAATAAATACTGGGGGGTGGGGACAGAGAACAAAGACACACCAACAACTCCACCTATATAAAGGACACAAATCACTACCATGAGCCTTTGCAAATGCCATTCCACTGCCAGCACCCAAGAGAAAGCAACCACACACCCACAGCCCATCCCTCACACAAGCCACACACCAGCAGCACACCAACAAATACCTACCTCACATACACCCAGCACAACACACACCCACACACCCTCACCTGCACACCAACACACACATCACCCACCATCACCAACCATCACCATGCCCCCCAAGAAGAATCCCAAGTTTCTAGATTGTGAATTGGAAGTCCTGGTAGACGAGATCCTCAGGGTGGAGCCACAGCTGTTTGGCACATTGGTCCAACAGACCCCCATGTCGCAGAAAACCAAGATGTGGGAGAGGATCATCAACAGGGTGAACGCCCAATCACCATGTCGGCGCACAAAGACCGACATCCAGAACAGGTGGTATGACGTGCGCAGGAGGGTACGGGAGCTGCTCAAGAAAGACTACCACCTGAGCCAATACACCGGCAGTGGCCCTCCTGCCAAGCCAGTATACCTCAGGCCCTGGGAGGAGAAGGTGCGGGCCATCCTTCCGCCAGTGAGCGTATATGGACTAGAGGACATCCCAGAGCCTGGTGAGTACACAACAAATGTACACAATAAACTGCCACAAAACACACACATCACTGTCAAGGGGAGAGTCAAACCATGCACTCATAGCAATTACACAGCAACTAGAACAGAATCATCCCAAAATGTGTATGTCAGTCAGATAAACACAACACATGCCATCAAAAAAGTCACATCCAACTGTGCCAACACATGTACAAACACAACCACAACTACAGCTAGGCAGTGGCACAAATAGAACTAACACACACATCCACACATGTAGCCACCACAACAACACCAACACACAGCGAAGACCACTCAAAGGAAGGAATTCTGTGTATGCTGGCCAAGTCAGTGTAGCCAATAGCATCATGGGAGTCGCAGTCACACATATTGCCCCCCACAACTGTCCCATCAACACCACCATGAACCATGCGCACATCACAGGGAGTGGAGAAGGACTCACAAGATGGCTGACACTGGCTACTGCTGTGGGGAGCACAAGGCCCTGCTGCCAACTGTGCACCAACAAACAGCAGGACACCACTGACTGACATCCTGAGAGACAACTTACACTCCCTGCAATGCAAGCACGTTCCATGGTGGGATATCCGGCTGGCTGGGTGGGAAGGGCGACTTGCAGCACTGACCATAGTCACCAGCACCTCCCCTCACACCCCCCCCCAACACAAACTCCACAGTACCCACCTGGTAGAATGCAATGCCCTCCATCCTAACACAAGATCCCACAAAGCACCACCACCCTGGGTTATGTTGTGTGAAGCACAGGGACACTCTTGGGACTCTTAGCCAAACAACTGCCAGGACAACACTCCCAGCCATCCTGTCAGCACAGCCAGCCCACCCCACAGGGAAGCAGAGTCAAAAGGAAGGAAGCATGGGCATGCTGGGAAGGGGGTGGAGGCAATAGCATGATGGGAGTGGTAGTCACAGACATTGCTCAGCCTCACAACTGGCCCATCAACACCACCCTGAACCATGCTCACATCACAGGGAGTGGAGAAGGACTCACAAGATGGCTGACACTGGCTACTGCTGTGGGGAGCACAAGGCCCTGCTGCCAACTGTGCACCAACAAACAGCAGGACACCACTGACTGACATCCTGAGAGACAACTTACACTCCCTGCAATGCAAGCACGTTCCATGGTGGGATATCCGGCTGGCTGGGTGGGAAGGGGGACTTGCAGCACTGACCATAGTCACCAGCACCTCCCCTCACACCCCCCCCCAACACAAACTCCACAGTACCCACCTGGTAGAATGCAATGCCCTCCATCCTAACACAAGATCCCACAAAGCACCACCACCCTGGGTTATGTTGTGTGAAGCACAGGGACACTCTTGGGACTCTTAGCCAAACAACTGCCAGGACAACACTCCCAGCCATCCTGTCAGCACAGCCAGCCCACCCCACAGGGAAGCAGAGTCAAAAGGAAGGAAGCATGGGCATGCTGGGAAGGGGGTGGAGGCAATAGCATGATGGGAGTCGTAGTCACAGACATTGCTCAGCCTCACAACTGGCCCATCAACACCACCCTGAACCATGCTCACATCACAGGGAGTGGAGAAGGACTCACAAAATGGCTGACACTGGCTACTGCTGCGGGGAGCACAAGGCCCTGCTGGCAACTGTGCACCAACAAACAGCAGGACACCACTGACTGACATCCTGAGAGACAACTTACACTCCCTGCAATGCAAGCACGTTCCATGGTGGGATATCCGGCTGGCTGGGTGGGAAGGGGGACTTGCAGCACTGACCATAGTCACCAGCACCTCCCCTCACACCCCCCCCAACACAAACTCCACAGTACCCACCTGGTAGAATGCAATGCCCTCCATCCTAACACAAGATCCCACAAAGCACCACCACCCTGGGTTATGTTGTGTGAAGCACAGGGACACTCTTGGGACTCTTAGCCAAACAACTGCCAGGACAACACTCCCAGCCATCCTGTCAGCACAGCCAGCCCACCCCACAGGGAAGCAGAGTCAAAAGGAAGGAAGCATGGGCATGCTGGGAAGGGGGTGGAAGCAATAGCATGATGGGAGTGGTAGTCACAGACATTGCTCAGCCTCACAACTGTCCCATCAACACCACCCTGAACCATGCTCACATCACAGGGAGTGGAGAAGGACTCACAAGATGGCTGACACTGGCTACTGCTGTGGGGAGCACAAGGCCCTGCTGCCAACTGTGCACCAACAAACAGCAGGACACCTCTGACTGACATCCTGAGAGACAACTTACACTCCCTGCAATGCAAGCACGTTCCATGGTGGGATAACTGACTGGGTGGGTGGGTGGGTGGGAAGGAGGTCTGGCTGTCAACCAAACACAATCAATGCAGACCATGTTCACACCCCAGAGAATACATAGAAATGCCCAAATAATGCAGGACAATGTGCCACACCAATATCAACCCCTGACTGTGACGACTTAGGACAATACAATGTACAGGCCCGCACCCCGAGGCACAGTCACAACTGTCAGGTGTGTCAACCACTGATGCCTGCAGAAACATGACATACATTGTTTGTGTCTCCCAAAAACAGGTGATGATAGGGACACAGCAGCAGACGCTGAGGAGTCCCAGTCCCAGGCTCAAGAGGATGCCGAGCTCACTGGCGTCGTACAGCCTCTGTCCTCCTCGGACGATGAAGAACAACCTGGCACATCCGGTGCAAGTCAACATGCTGCACCAGCAGGACCACCAGCTGCAGCACCAGCAGGTCCACCAGCTGCACCCCCTGCACCCACCCCTCCAACGACTGTCACCACGAATACCATCCCTGCCGACATGGACAGAATAAGGAACAACACCAGCGCAGTGACCCTGGACCAACCTGGGGCCATGGACACCACCACCACCACCAACCCCCGAGGTGGACCAGGGTTATCTGTGCGTGCAACTGCACACACTGCACATGTCAGCAGGGGTGGTGGGAGGGGTGGGAGACAGAGGTCGCTGCTTGCAGACGTTGCTGGTGTGCATGAAGACCCACAACTGGTACGCATAGCTGATGCGTACCAGTCCAGCACCGGAGAGCTCAGCCAGGTAGTGGGGCTCCTCAGAGACATCAAACAGCAGCAGGCTGCCCATCATGCCCGCTTGGACTCCCACATGTCCCATGTGGAGTCACACATGTCACGTGTGGACTCCCACATGTCACGTGTGGACTCCCACATGACCCGCGTGGAGTCCAAGTGGGATGTACTACATGAGATGACGGCGGTGCACAGGGACATTTTACAATGCCTCCGCCAGATGAACAGCAACCAGTCCACACCTCCCTGTGTGCCAACAACATCTGGTACCGAACAAACTGCAACTGCCACAGGGAGGGAGGAGGACTCTGGCGGAGAGTCCCCTGCACCGCAGCAGCCTGCACTTGAGGGCCCCCCCCCAAGAAGAGGGGTCGTCCGAGGAGGGGAAAGTGAGAGGCTGATGGCCAAGCGCAACTCCCAGGAAGCCTGAACCTGTTCTGGATTTTCGCCTTTGTGCACAGACTGTTCACCCTGTTGATGGCAACACTACTCCCACACATTGCATGGGGAGTACAAGTTGGAACAATGTGTCAGACAACTGTGGCCCCGATACTGGGGATCCTGTCTACCTGGACTTTCTATTCATCTAGGAACTTGGGATTGCAAGATTCATGTACAGCACAATCCATCCTATGCACTATTATCACAGATGTATCACAATAAACACAATAATACACCATACTTGCCTCTGTCGTGATTCCAACGTGGGTGCTGTTATGGGGATGATGAACAACAAAATTACACTGTGTATGCGAACTGCAACAGCAAGGACAACACAGGCATGTGAGTACAGGCAACGTGACACATATGAGGGAGACACACCACCAGGGCTACACAACACATACACACCTAGGCCATCTGACTCATTGCCTACACTGATGTTGCCAGGGAAGACGGTGCAATGCACAGACACCACACCCATTCCCAGTTGTAGTCAAGTAGCCCACAGGTGCAGTAAGCAAATGGCAGTCAAATGTGTGACCACAGACAACGCACATCACTAAGTGAAGCACAGGTTTATTACACAGTAGCAACATGCCGTAACCACTACAGATGCAAGGTAACCCCACCTGGTAGCGGGCACACAGTCAACAACTGTAGACAGAAGGAAGTCCATGGGTGTGGCGCACATCACCTGTAGGGACACAACAGCTACCAGCCTGGATGTGCAATCACGTTGTCGGTGGACACAGTTGACCAAACGAATCTGAAAGTACCCTGTGAAGGACAGAAATGACACACAGTCAAAAGCAATGGAGTACAGGACAGAACAGCAAAACTCATGCACAATACATGTTACAAGATACCCACCCAGAACCAAGTTAGCATGTCAACACTGTTGGGGAGTACAGCCCACCTGTAAGCACACATCGCAACACACATCCAGTCAAGTAGCCCATGGACACACTCCAACAGCACCAGAGCACCACCCACACATCATGCCAACTCACATCATTGACATGACACCTCAGGATACTCACATTCAGCTGAAGAAGTTGGTGATGAGCTGTGTGCGGACATCACCATCACCATCATCATCATCATCGTCACTGGCATCGTGTTCCAGGCCAGGATCCTCCACAGGTGGCGGATGTTGGTCATCGTCATCCTGGATGAGAGGCAACTCCTTCCGCACTGCCAGGTTGTGGAGCATGCAGCAGACGATGATAATCTTGCACACTTTCGCAGGGGCATATGGGAGGGACCCTCCGGTCTTGTCCAGGCAGCGGAAGCGGCTCTTCAGGAGACCAAAGGTCCGCTCAATCACTCTCCTGGTCCGACCATGTGCCTCATTGTAGCGCATCTGGGCAGGTGTCACAGGGTTCCTGAGGGGTGTCAGCAACCACGGCATGTTGGGGTATCCCGAGTCACCTACGGACAGACAAGTGCACATCAGCTGACTTGGAAAAGTGGGCGGAATACTACAGATCAGATCACACACAATGGCACAAAGTCAGTACACACCGACAAGCCAGGCACGCTGGTTCTGCATCTGTGCCATCAACCTGGGGATGCGACTACTCCTCATCACAAAGGCATCGTGTGCTGAACCAGGGAAACGGGCACACACGTGTGTGATGAGTCATGTCTGCAAGACACACCACCAGTGCATTGACCGAGTGGTAGTGCTTGCGGTTCCTGTAGGCCTGCTCCTGGGCCTGTGGTGGTACCAAAGCCACATGTGTCCCATCAATGGAGCCAATGACATGCGGCATCCTCCCCAGGGCATAAAAGTCACTCTTCACGTCAGTGAGTCGTCGCAGTCTAGGGAAATAGATGTACCGGTTCAGGAAGAGCAACATTGCCGCCAAAACATCGCGGAGCACACGGCTGAACATGGTCTGTGACATCCCACCAGCAGACGCCACAGTATGTTGGAAGGTACCGGTGGCAAAGAAGTGTAGGGCTGCCATCACCTTCACCTTGGGGGTCAGCGCTGTAGGATACGGCCGGCCAGGCTGCAAATGTGGGGACAACTGCACTGCCAAATCCTCAATCAGCTGCCTGGTGAAGCGGTACCGTCGGATGCTGTCCCGTTCCACCATCGTTGCCAGGTCTGGGAATGGCCGATGGACAGCAGGAGCCCTGCAGTGCAGAGGAGAAGTAAGCAAGATCGTCAGTCACCCCACATATGCGGCATTGAACACACTCAAGATCCCAACATACATCATCATGAGGCACAACTACATGAAGTGTGCAGTACCGGAACGACATGTATGGTACATACATGGCCAACATCTGTCAACACGGTCCTACAGGTGGCATCAATTTGTCCCAGGTTGGCCCATTGGATATCATGATGCTGTGTCACAGTCACCCCCCAGTGACATGTGAGGACAGATGTGCCCCAGGCACCACAGCTCAACGACAGGCACATTCCCAGGGACCCTGTAATGCCACATGGACACTGGCATCACCTGGAGTATCATGTGTACACCACAACAAAACAAACATGACCCCCACAGGTAGTGGCCACACTTGCCATGGCAGGAGAGCCATGGACGTCTGTGACACACACGCACAACATCAGAGTCCATGCACACACAACGTGGATGTGGAGACTGTCTCCCATTGTGCACATGAAATCAGAGACATTGTAAACACTACATGCACAAAGACTGTGGAGGGCCATCACTATTGTGCCACTGGGACACCCTGGCTCAAACATACCGTCCCACATGGGACTCACGGGGTATGTGACATGACATACACAAACACCACTGTGAAATGTGACCATGGCACATGCACAGATATGAACAGTTGCACATCACAGTGGTCACGTACACGTAACACCCAGGATCCTGTCCCCATTAACACGTGCACAGCCTGGGGGTGGCTGCCCACAGGTGACACCCACAGGACAAAATGTACACCAACATACACACAATAGGAAATGCAGCCTTACATGCCTCATGATAAGGTTTGGACAGGCTGTCGTGATGTAGGTGTGCCCCTCACTCCCTGGGAGCTATCTGTGGCTGGCATATGTCCATCTGAGACAGGCATGCTGACATATGCCAGTCACATGTACAGTGATGCGTTGAACAGCAATGGGCCGATCGGTGCCTCCGGCCGGCCCATTGCTTTCAATGTGTGCGGGTACGCGTTGTACCCCTGTGCGCGTTGTACTGCAATGGACCGATCGGTGCCTCCGGCCGGCCCATTGCATTCAATGTGTGCGGGTACGCGTTGTACCCCTGTGCGCGTTGAACAGCAATGGACCGATCGGTGCCTCCGGCCGGCCCATTGCTTCCAATGTGTGCGGGTACGCGTTGTACCCCTGTGCGCGTTGTACTGCAATGGACCGATCGGTGCCTCCGGCCGGCCCATTGCATTCAATGTGTGCGGGTACGCGTTGTACCCCTGTGCGCGTTGTACTGCAATGGACCGATCGGTGCCTCCGGCCGGCCCATTGCATTCAATGTGTGCGGGTACGCGTTGTACCCCTGTGCGCGTTGAACAGCAATGGACCGATCGGTGCCTCCGGCCGGCCCATTGCTTCCAATGTGTGCGGGTACGCGTTGTACCCCTGTGCGCGTTGTACTGCAATGGACCGATCGGTGCCTCCGGCCGGCCCATTGCATTCAATGTGTGCGGGTACGCGTTGTACCCCTGTGCGCGTTGTACTGCAATGGACCGATCGGTGCCTCCGGCCGGCCCATTGCATTCAATGTGTGCGGGTACGCGTTGTACCCCTGTGCGCGTTGTACTGCAATGGACCGATCGGTGCCTCCGGCCGGCCCATTGCATTCAATGTGCGCGGTACGCGTTGTACCCCTGTGCGCGTTGTACTGCAATGGACCGATCGGTGCCTCCGGCCGGCCCATTGCATTCAATGTGTGCGGGTACGCGTTGTACCCCTGTGCGCGTTGAACAGCAATGGACCGATCGGTGCCTCCGGCCGGCCCATTGCTTCCAATGTGTGCGGGTACGCGTTGTACCCCTGTGCGCGTTGTACTGCAATGGACCGATCGGTGCCTCCGGCCGGCCCATTGCATTCAATGTGTGCGGGTACGCGTTGTACCCCTGTGCGCGTTGTACTGCAATGGACCGATCGGTGCCTCCGGCCGGCCCATTGCATTCAATGTGTGCGGGTACGCGTTGTACCCCTGTGCGCGTTGTACTGCAATGGACCGATCGGTGCCTCCGGCCGGCCCATTGCATTCAATGTGTGCGGGTACGCGTTGTACCCCTGTGCGCGTTGTACTGCAATGGACCGATCGGTGCCTCCGGCCGGCCCATTGCATTCAATGTGTGCGGGTACGCGTTGTACCCCTGTGCGCGTTGAACAGCAATGGACCGATCGGTGCCTCCGGCCGGCCCATTGCATTCAATGTGTGCGGGTACGCGTTGTACCCCTGTGCGCGTTGTACTGCAATGGACCGATCGGTGCCTCCGGCCGGCCCATTGCATTCAATGTGTGCGGGTACGCGTTGTACCCCTGTGCGCGTTGTACTGCAATGGACCGATCGGTGCCTCCGGCCGGCCCATTGCATTCAATGTGTGCGGGTACGCGTTGTACCCCTGTGCGCGTTGTACTGCAATGGACCGATCGGTGCCTCCGGCCGGCCCATTGCTTCCAATGTGTGCGGGTACGCGTTGTACCCCTGTGCGCGTTGTACCTCAATGGACCGATCGGTGCGCACCCATTGACAATGGGCTTGCCTGGCAACGGACGCGTTTTCGAATATTCGAACGAGTCGGTTGCTGGAAAATCAGTTGGTCACCCACAACAATGTTGCAAAATCATGTATGTCATGAAGTTGAAATTTTGAAGGATGCTGTGGGCGTGTTTTGGTGCTGCTATTCCATGGATTGGCCAGATTCAGAAGATGCAAACGACTTGGACCTATCACTTTGGACACAAGGGACAGTATCTGCCTCTCCAGCACATATATATTGCTGCATGTTCCCCTGAGAGCCCACTTGCCTGCACTACATGCTCCAGGACGACATCTGCCACTGCACTGCTGCTGTCTCTGCCCCTCTGGACCCTGCAATGGCACGTACTGTGGAGAGAGCCCCAGCCTTCAGCCTTGAAGAGAACCAGGCCCTGCTGGACAGCCTACTTCCACAGTACAGCAAGCTGTATGGGACACCAGGGGAGCAGGTGAGTGTTCTGTGCACTGCCTTTCTGAATGTGCATTTTGTCTGACTAGCAAGGCTGAGAGTCAGCACACCACTGGCTAGCAGGCTCACTGAGTAGTTGTCACCCCCCATAGTGTGTAGTGACTTGCACTGGACAGGTATGGTGCAGTGACAGTGCTTCTGAACAGGGTTTTACTCCCCATGCTATGATACCATGTAGTGACTTCTGGAAAACTGTCCATGGGCAGCCGTGCACTGCCTGGGTACACCATGTGCCCCTGTGATTGCGACATGTATATGCAACTGTGTCATGCACGGATATGTTGCATGTGTAGTAATGGCCTTATCACTTTGTCATCCTGACAGGCTTCTGCCCATCGGAAGCATGAGATCTGGAAGGACATCGTCCGGGCTGTCCGGTCCGTGGGGGTCTACAAGCGCCGGATCCGCAACTGCCAAAAGAGGTGGCAGGACCTTCGGGGCTGGACCCGGAGGATTGCACGGGTCCAGCTGAAGCTGTCGCCTCCTCGCAGGAGGGGCGGAACACGGACCCTGACCCCCCACATGCTCAGGATCCTGGCGGTGGTCTTTCCAGACCTGGATGGGCAGCTGAAGGCCAGAGAGCAGCAAGGAGGGGGTGAGTCAAAGACTGCACTGTGTACTCTGTCTAACATGTTATGTGCCCTCCTCGGGCCAGGTTGAACTGCCACAGTACAGCAGTCATGTTGTCCAGGAGCCATGTCCCTCTATTGTGCACTGCCCACTCCTCATCTGATACCCAGGTGTGGCCCTTACATGCAGGGAATTCTGTCACTTAGGACTGTGTCCTTGCAGTTTGCTTGACTCAAGGTGGGAGACAGCATCTGTTTCCCTGACTCTGTGGTGGGCATCATGGGTGGGTCCATTGCTTACACAATGCCTGTATTCTGACATGTATTCAGCGTGTTACTTTGATCTGTGGTCCAATTGCTGAGCTGATCCACCACATGTGGCTGGGGTACCTGGCACACACCCATGCTGCGGGTGGGAACAATGTTTGGGCCCCAGGAGTATGTATATGACGTGTGTCACACATACTTAGCCAGCTGCCTACAGTCCAGGGCTCATCCCTCATTCATGTGGGGCTGGACAGTCATGCCTACTCCAGGCCATACAATACACTCTGTACTCCCACTCCCGTGTATCAGAGGACACATTGTGCACAGTGATTTGACCCCTCAGGTGTCTGCCTCTGTGTCAGTGTGCTGTGGATTAGTCGCCAGGACTGCTGTGGAGTTTCTTGGTAGGGGCTCAGCATGCCACTGGAGATGTGACCATAGGAGACGATACTTGTGTGACACATAGGTGTCTGATCAGCTGCCCATGCAGACTGGGGCATGTAAATGTGAAGTTCAGGCAGCTGTTCCCCATGCACAGCAGAGTGTGAGGGGCTCAGGTTCAGAGGGTAGTGTCACAGGTCTCCCATATGTCCAATAGGTATGACCTGGACAGATGAGGGTTAAGAGGATGTGTTGTGGGGGGATGTACATGTGCACTTGTGCAGCTCCAGGACTTGCATTCCCCATGACCTACTATTGTGACACAGTGCAGAGTGTTGTTGTCTGGCTGCAAAGTCATACATCACTGAGACAGTGATGTATGACTTTGCAGTCATGCCTCCGCCATGGCATGTGTCTACTGATTGGTGATCCTGCAGGGGAGTGACATGTGCTACATGCACACCATAGTGGCGCTGGCTATCAGGACATGGGTGCATCATGGTGTCTGTCGCTGGTATGCATCACATGCATTTCCTATTTGACTCTGGGCATCCCTTACATCCGTAAACCTGTACTGACTCAGTGGCAAGAGCTGTGATGTGTCCACACCGTGTCCTCTGCACTGTCCAACTACTGTGTACTTGGTGCATGTGTCAACACTGGGGTGTTGCAATCCAACAGACACCAGACAGATGGGTGCAAGGCCATGTGGGATGTGAGTGCCATGCTTGGCATCAGACTGACAATTGACTTCTCCTGTTCAATTAGGGCACTTTTAGCAATGTACAACTAATGATGCCAGGGCTTGCTCTGTAATGTGTTGTGCTCACAGTGGTGTGTGCGTTTGGTGCAGGTGACTGATGTCTGTCTGTTTCCCCATTGTTTGCAGATACATCCACGGCCACGGAAGGGGACAGCTCCACGGACCAGGAGGAGCCGGAGAGCCAGACTGGGTCAGCAGCCGAGGAGTGGTCGGAGGGACCCAGTGGCACGGAGGGCGAGGGGAGCCACACCGAGGAGTCCTCAGCAGCATCCACCTCAGCTGAGGACCAGAGCAACTCGGAGGATGACTCCCTTGTGGAGGCGGGTGTCAGCAGCCACCACACCCCAGCTAGTGTTGCTGTCCCCGCCACCACCAGCACCACCACCGCCCTCCCATCGGCTCCCATTCCCCAGGTCCGTGGAGGCTCCCATGTCCGGGAGCGTGTCTCCTTTGGGCCAGGCACCGCACCCCCTGCCCCTGTGTCCCCTGCTGCCCTGAGTGAGGAGTCTGTGTACCTCCTTCGCCAGCTCCATGTAGGGCAGACAGCCATGCTGAGTGTCCTCCATGCGCACACCGCGCTGTTGACTCAGCTGGTGTCGTTCATGGAGGGCATCTCATCGGGCATGTCTGACCTACAGAGGGGCAATAGGTCCATGGACTCCTCCCTGACGGCAGCAGTGTCCCTCCTCAAACGGTCCCTCACCCCTCCTGCCTCTGCTCCATCCACACTCCCCAGCACCTTACCCATCCCAGGCACACACACACTGGCACAGGCACACACCAGCACACACACATCCAGCACACTGACACACACGCCAATGACAAAACGCACACGCACGCACATTCAGGGGACTGAAGCCAGACTCACAGGGGATGGGGCCCTGGAACACACACACGCATCCACATGCACTGCGCAGTCCTCAGTTCCCTCTCCCTCCAAAGCACCCTCCCTTGCCTCACCTGCAACCCCAAAGTCACAGCAGCTCTTCCTCTGTGACCTCGGCCTCTTCCCCACCGATGAAGCTGCTCCAGCATCCCGGGGGAAGAGGAAGCCCACCCACACGGAGCAGAGTGCCCCTCGCCCCCGGACACCCTCCCCCAGGCGCAGACGGACTGAGGCCCCCACCCGCAAGTCCCCCGGAGTGCTAAGAGCAAGACCCCGCCACCACCCTGCAGCTCAGGCACAAGGTCTCCGTCCTCCATCCCTCAGGCCCCCACTGCACAGGTGCCCCCACCACACCCTGCCCCAGGTTCCCCACCCACAGATATACCATCCCCAAGATGCTCCGGCCTTCTCCCCCTGCCACTTGCTCTCCCAGCACCACACCCCCGCTGCGCTTGTCTGTGCCACTGATGTGGTGAGGGTGTCCCCCCTCTGTCCAACCCACCTTGCCTGTTCCCCATTCTCCTCCCCTGGAGGTAGGCACTGCAGTGGAGTCCACTACCGCCCTGTCTGACTTGGGCACTGCAGTGGCGGACCTGTCCACCCCATCTGCAGGGTCCACTGCAGTTGTGCCGGCACCCACGACATCTGTGTCATGCCCCCCAGTTGTGCCGGCACACACCATGTCAGACACCTCCACTGCAGTTGTCAGTGGCTCTCCTGCACCCACCACCCCTTCCCTGACTCCCCCTGGTGAGCCCTGATCCTGTCCCTGCGGTGCCTGGCCTGCCCCCCGGTTGCCCCTCCTAGTGGATTGTCCCTGGTATTGTGCAGGCATGCGTAGGGTGACATCTGCCAGTGTCACCCTGTTTGAACTTTGACAATGGACTGGCCATTGGCCTTTGCTCTTTTTCAGGACTTCGTTTGGCCTCAACACATATGCTGAATAAAGCAACTTTCTTTTCTCTAGTGCTCATGCTTCAGATGTACATGTTGTTGGTGCAGCTAACCATGCCCTTGCTGCAGTGATGGTGATATCTGGTCTCATGATTATGAAGTGTTACTGTGCAGGAACCCATGTGGTCCAGGGGGAATGTGTCCTATCCTGTGGTGTATCCATGTCATCAATAGCAGCATCTGAGGGTGTCATGTGTTCAGTATTTGGCAATGGGTTTCCTACTTACATTGGCAATTTCATATCTGTGGCTTCCACCCCTGCACATCTGTTGTGCCTGCCATCGTTGCATTTGTCTACTTCCCTGACCGTGTTGCCATCTCCAGTGGACATGCAGGTTTGGGCATCAATGGGGAGGGACTCATCCGTGTAGTCAGTGCAACATTGCTATACAAGTGTGTTGGATCTGTGCTGATGATTCCGTTGGCACATCCATGACCAGGCTGATGTGATGGGAGCCCTCATTTGGTGCTAATTGTTGATTGTGTGACCAAGTGCTCAGCTGACATGATGGGGCCCTACTGAGGCAACATATGGCACAGCTTTCCTCACACAGGAGTGGAGTCCCCTCATGGCAGTGTGTACACGTGTGACATTGCCTGCGCCCAAGGTGTGTGTTGTATGTGCATGTCTGTGTGTTCACTTCCATTCATCTGCGCATGCTGTGATCCCTAGTGTTGTACCTGTTTGTGATGCTTGCTGACTTGAGCTATGTTCCCCCAAAGTCTTCTCCCTGTGTTCTCTGTGATGTGGGTGCATGGCACATTACTGGTCATCAGGGTGTCACCCATAGGTGTGTTTGCTGTCAGGGCAGAGTTTGTGTGCTGACGCAGATGGGTCACAGTCAGGTTTCCCTTTGGCACTTGTTGTTTGCCCCTGTCATGTGATTTCCAGTTTGTGTTATCTTTCAGTGATTGTGACACGTTGTGTGTGTGACTGCTGGCACTCCTTAGGGTCCGGGCTGCAATGTTGGTTGTTGTCTATGTGTGTTCTTTGTGGGTGACCTTGGCTTCTTCATTGGTGTGTGACTGTGGCTGGGATCCCATTGGTCGGTGTGGTATTGCCGTCATGTCCATGTACAGAGTAGTGTGCAGTGTGTCAGACATTCAGGAGTCTTGTTGAGTGTCCATGTGTGATGTGTTTCTACACCTTGGTTCCCACCCACCACCCTGGAATAGTCATGGGTGCATGTGCAATGTCACCAGTGCATGTGTACTTCACTGCTGCACATTGTTGGAGGTCGAGGGGTGTGGTGTTGAGTGTGTGCAGATGAGAGTTGTTGCCCGGCTAGTCCCCTGCCTCCATGTTGGCCTTGGCTTACTGGCCATGCTGATTGATTTGTGCTTGTGTAGGTGTGATGGTAGTTAGTTGCTCAGGACACCTGACTGTGGTTCACAGTGTGAACGACATTTAGCTTTGTCATCACAGTGGTATTTTTCTTCAGCCCAGGGTCACCACATTGTGGGGGCCCTGGGGGTGGTGCTGTGGTGTGTCTGTGACTTGCTGTGTCAGTTGTTGTTCCTACGTGCCTGTGTGACATGTGTGTTTTGTGCTCCCTCTCACCTGTCAATGCCTGCTTGCCCACATAGGGGATTTGGATCCATGAGTTAGCTTAGTGTGGCAGTGTATGCACATCTGTATGATTGGTATTCAGCTCTCCTCATGTGTTGTGTTGTTGCCTGGGGACAATGGCACCCCCACCCCTCACCTGCTGTGTATGATGGCAGTGTTGGTCTGCCTGTTTGTGTTTGTGCATCTGCACCACTGCATTGGCATATCTTGGGTGTGCCATTGGCTGTATGTTGTTTGGTGTGTTTCCCCTGCTGTCCCTGGGACTCCTAGGTCATCGGTCAGCACAGTGATCATGGTTTGTGTGTCCCATTGCTGCCATGGTATGGTATCTGTTCACCTCACATCTGCTGTCTCCACAGGGTATCTGCATTTGTGTGCCCATTGGTGCAAATATGTGGTTCTGCATTCTGATGGTCACTTCTGTCATTGTGTCATTGATGACTGTTGACGGTCTCAGCCCCCATGGGTGTTGTTTGTCTGCACATGGCCAAAGGAATGTTTCATTTGCACTGCAGTATTTGGCTCCCCCAATTTATGTTGCAATGGGACACATACACTACTTTGCCACAGATGAGTTTTTGGTTCTGTGACCAGGAATGATCCATGCAGTTTGGCAGTTGCAGCTCTTTCTTTGTTAACAATTACCTTTTGGTCACTGTGATGATAAGGGTGTAGACCCCATTGCCACAATGGTCAAAATGTGCTTCAGCTATGGACCCCACACTTACCTTTTGGTCACTGTGATGATGGGGGTTTAGACCCCATTGCCACAATGGTCAAAATGTGCTTCAGCTATGGACCCCACACTTACCTTTTGGTCACTGTGATGATGGGGGTTTAGACCCCATTGCCACAATGGTCAAAATGTGCTTCAGCTATGGACCCCACACTTGCCTTTTGGTCACTGTGATGATGGGGGTTTAGACCCCATTGCCACAATGGTCAAAATGTGCTTCAGCTATGGACCCCACACTTGCCTTTTGGTCACTGTGATGATGGGGGTTTAGGCCCCATTGCCACAATGGTCATGGGCTGCTTGCATTGTGGGTGCCACACACATATATGTGTGGCACATGTGCTAGGGGGTCACATTGTATGTTCAATGTCATGTTCGGTGTTGTAGGCATTTGACACAGCCTGCTCACACGCTTGTCATGGTGGTGGGGGATGTCTTAATCTTGCATTCCCTAGGTTGTGGTGTGCTTGTTGTGTCATGCATTGTCCATCCTATGAGTGGGGGTGGTAGTAGTGGTAGGCATCCTGCCCCCTGGCTAAGGGTGGTAGTAGTGGTAGGCATCCAGCCCCCTGGCTAAGGGTGGTAGTAGTGGTAGGCATCCAGCCCCCTGGCTAAGGGTGGTAGTAGTGGTGGGCATCCTGCCCCCCTGGGTGAGGGTGGTAGTAGTGGTGGGCATCCAGCCCCCTGGCTAAGGGTGGTAGTAGTGGTGGGCATCCTGCCCCCCTGGGTGAGGGTGGTAGTAGTGGTGGGCATCCTGCCCCCCTGGGTGAGGGTGGTAGTAGTGGTAGGCATCCTGCCCCCCTGGCTAAGGGTGGTAGTAGTGGTAGGCATCCTGCCCCCTGGCTAAGGGTGGTAGTAGTGGTGGGCATCCTGCCCCCCTGGGTGAGGGTGGTAGTAGTGGTGGGCATCCTGCCCCCCTGGGTGAGGGTGGTAGTAGTGGTGGGCATCCTGCCCCCTGGCTAAGGGTGGTAGTAGTGGTGGGCATCCTGCCCCCCTGGGTGAGGGTGGTAGTAGTGGTGGGCATCCTGCCCCCCTGGGTGAGGGTGGTAGTAGTGGTGGGCATCCTGCCCCCTGGCTAAGGGTGGTAGTAGTGGTGGGCATCCTGCCCCCCTGGGTGAGGGTGGTAGTAGTGGTGGGCATCCAGCCCCCTGGCTAAGGGTGGTAGTAGTGGTAGGCATCCTGCCCCCTGGCTAAGGGTGGTAGTAGTGGTGGGCATCCTGCCCCCCTGGGTGAGGGTGGTAGTAGTGGTGGGCATCCTGCCCCCCTGGGTGAGGGTGGTAGTAGTGGTGGGCATCCTGCCCCCCTGGGTGAGGGTGGTAGTAGTGGTGGGCATCCTGCCCCCTGGCTAAGGGTGGTAGTAGTGGTGGGCATCCTGCCCCCCTGGGTGAGGGTGGTAGTAGTGGTGGGCATCCAGCCCCCTGGCTAAGGGTGGTAGTAGTGGTAGGCATCCTGCCCCCTGGCTAAGGGTGGTAGTAGTGGTGGGCATCCTGCCCCCCTGGGTGAGGGTGGTAGTAGTGGTGGGCATCCAGCCCCCTGGCTAAGGGTGGTAGTAGTGGTAGGCATCCTGCCCCCTGGCTAAGGGTGGTAGTAGTGGTAGGCATCCAGCCCCCTGGCTAAGGGTGGTAGTAGTGGTGGGCATCCTGCCCCCCTGGGTGAGGGTGGTAGTAGTGGTGGGCATCCAGCCCCCTGGCTAAGGGTGGTAGTAGTGGTAGGCATCCTGCCCCCCTGGCTAAGGGTGGTAGTAGTGGTAGGCATCCAGCCCCCTGGCTAAGGGTGGTAGTAGTGGTGGGCATCCTGCCCCCTGGCTAAGGGTGGTAGTAGTGGTGGGCATCCTGCCCCCCTGGGTGAGGGTGGTAGTAGTGGTGGGCATCCTGCCCCCTGGCTAAGGGTGGTAGTAGTGGTAGGCATCCAGCCCCCTGGCTAAGGGTGGTAGTAGTGGTGGGCATCCTGCCCCCTGGCTAAGGGTGGTAGTAGTGGTGGGCATCCTGCCCCCCTGGGTGAGGGTGGTAGTAGTGGTGGGCATCCTGCCCCCCTGGCTAAGGGTGGTAGTAGTGGTAGGCATCCAGCCCCCCTGGCTAAGGGTGGTAGTAGTGGTGGGCATCCTGCCCCCCTGGGTGAGGGTGGTAGTAGTGGTGGGCATCCTGCCCCCTGGCTAAGGGTGGTAGTAGTGGTGGGCATCCTGCCCCCCTGGGTGAGGGTGGTAGTAGTGGTGGGCATCCTGCCCCCTGGCTAAGGGTGGTAGTAGTGGTAGGCATCCTGCCCCCTGGCTAAGGGTGGTAGTAGTGGTGGGCATCCTGCCCCCCTGGGTGAGGGTGGTAGTAGTGGTGGGCATCCTGCCCCCTGGCTAAGGGTGGTAGTAGTGGTGGGCATCCTGCCCCCCTGGGTGAGGGTGGTAGTAGTGGTGGGCATCCTGCCCCCCTGGGTGAGGGTGGTAGTAGTGGTGGGCATCCTGCCCCCTGGCTAAGGGTGGTAGTGGTGGTGGGCATTTGGCACCCCCATGGCTAAGGGTGGTAGTAGTGGTAGGCATCCAGCCCCCCCTGGGTAGGGGTGGTAGTGGTGGTGCGCATCCAGGCCCCTGTGTGCATATGTGGCATTGGTGATGGGCATCCCGCCCCTATGGTGCTGCTGTTGCAAGTATATTCAGATTCCCCGTGTATGTGTGTGATGTGTCGTGTACGTGTTGTATGTGTTTTGTGGTTGGTGTCTGACTTACCTTCTGCGCCGTACGCGTCCGTGCCTGTTCCGGTAGTAGATGTAGAATATTGGTATGATCGGGACGAAGGGATTCATGGTTGGTTCGTGTCGTTCGTCCTTCTCGTTGCTTCGCGTCGTCCTCGTCGCTTGGCTTCGTCCTCGTCGCTTCGCTTCGTCCTCGCCGCTTCGCGTCGTCCTCGTCTGTGCTGTGTTCGTCTCGTAGCCGTGGATCGTGTTGTGGCGCGATTCGGAGCTTATGTGCGCCTCTCCCGGATGCTTTGACGTGCCGTGCGTAGCGACGGGTTCGGCGCGTACGGGAAGCGCATCGTACTTGTCCGGCCGGACGGGGCTGCATTTTCCCTTCCGTGCGACTCGATTCGGCGTTTCCGGATTCGCCTCGGTCGGAGAACAGGACCTGGTTTGGGTGAGTACGGCTCGGCCGGATTCTTTGCTGTTGTGCGCATCGTACTTGCTCGTTCGGTGTGCTGTACGGATCGGTCGGGAAACTGGCTTTCGCATGGCTTTTTTCCCGACCGAATAGTATTGGGTGCGCCTCCGACCGAGATCGGAATCGGCCCCTAGTG